>JAMQGT020012921.1:0-111677 GCA_024447675.2 Pterophyllum scalare | reverse complement strand
ACACACACACACACACACACACACACACACACACACACACACACACACACACACACCATCATCATCATCATCATCATCCTGTCCTGCAGCACCTCTGCATTTAGCTTCCTGTTGATTCACTCTCACTCACTCTCAAGCTCCAGCTTTCAGATCAACACAGTGACCTGGGATAAACACAAGAAGGCTGGAATCTGGTCATTCTGCTGAAGACTACCTTAAAATGTCATTGAGCACCAAACAGCCATCTCCCTAAACTATCAGTTTACCAGAAAAGTTAGAATCACACATTAGCAAACTCTGCTCTCATGCAGTATAATTCAGACATACCTACAGTGCTGTGAAAAAGTATCTGCCACCTTCCAGATTTCTTAATTTTTTGCATATCTCAGATCATCAAACAAATTCAGATAATCAAAAAAAATTAAAGATTACCCAAGCAAATACAAAATTCAGTTTTTAAATGATGATTTCATTTATTAAGGAAATATAGCTATCCAGATAGACATATAAAGTGCTTGTGTGACTGTGTGTGTGTGTGTGAATGGGTGAGTGAGACCTCTTATATGTAGTACATTGAGTGCTCATGTAGAGAGAAAAGCACTATATAAGAACCAGCCCATTTACTGTTTCAAAGGTCTCAAAAAGTAACGCAATATTCCATGACCTTAAAAAAAAAAGACAGCTGAGAAACAAAGCCACTGAATATATCAGTCTGGAAAGGGTTACAAAGCCATTTTAAGGCTTTGGAATTCAACGAACCACGATGAGAGCCTTTATTGACAGATGCAGAAAACTTGGAACAGTTTTCCTAGACTGACCACTCCAGGGAAGTGACTGGTCTAGGGAAATTACTGCAAGAGCACATCAACAGCTCATCTGGGAGGTCACAAAAGAATCCAGAACAGCATCTAACATCTGGCATAAAAATAACACAGAATTTTATAAAAAGAACATCCTACCACCAGTCAAACATGGTGGTGGTAGTGTGATGGTCTGGGGTTGCTTTGCTCCTTCAGGAACTGGTCAACTTGCAATAAATAATGGGACCATGAATTTTGCTCTTTACCAGAAAATCCTGAAGGAGAATGTCCCACCATGAGTTCATGCTTTGAAGCTTAAGCACACTTCAGTTATGATCTGAATCACACCAGCAAGTCCACTTTTAAATGGCTCAAAAAAAATAAATAAATCAAGGTTTAGGTTGTCTTGTCAAAGTCTGGATGCAAATCCAATAGATTTGCTTTGACATGACCTTAAACAGGCCGTTCATGTTCAAAAGCCCTCCAATATGCCACAATTATTCCATGAATTATTCCATAAGACTAAACTATTTACCAACCAACCAACATGCTTTGAACTTCTTCACCAAAATGAAATTCAAGTTGACGTTTTGCCAGAGTGGCCAAGAGACACGACACAGTATAATTTCAACTGCCATTTTATGTATAATGATTTATGTGCATCAGATGATGGTTAGTCTAATGCCAGGCTCAGACTACACATTTTTGTCTTTTACAGTGACCACCATGTTAGATAAAGTAATTATATTCTTAAAATCTCACCTTTTTGAAATTGAAACATCAGAGACTTCATGTTGCTCACTGATCAGTCATCCTTGCCATTTCATGATGTGAAGTGACCACGACCTACTCTAATGTACAAATGACAAACTGACATGTTTTCTGCCCTTTCTATACTACGGATAATCCACATAATACAATATGACTCATAGAGACTTGGCTCATTTCAGCCCTACTGAGGGCCATTCTTTTGCTACAGCTGGAGTCAACACTGTGACACACTGAAATACACACACTGCCTCACAGACTATCACTCTTTCACATGGTCTACTGGGTTTGACTCTGGGCTTCCAAGCTTTGTTCTGAGTGATTGACTGGCTGGTGACTGCCAGCCTTTGTCTGTGTTTGTGTGTGTGGCCTAAAGTTGTCAGGCCACCTGACAAACAGACATTTAGAGTACCTGAGTGATTCCACAATCCATAATGGAGGGTTTTTCCTACTGAATAAAACGGTCAGAAGACTGACTGTGGTGTTAAATAGGTGTCAGACAGCTGCAGTGTGGATGCTCAAGTCTACTGCTGGAGGCCACACAATATTCAACTTGATTTGCAGACTGCACACACGAGCTACATAAGATTTGAAAGAGATTTCAAACACTCATCCAACGAAAAGATAAAAATAATTATGTAAAGAAGAGTTACCAGAAATGGCCAATAAAAAAGTATAAAAGCATTTATATAAAATATTAATATTACACACATTGTGGTGCCACAAACCTGTGTGTAATATCTGCCTAATTAGAATATTAATCAATGACCATTTTCTCCAAAACTGAATACACTTGGCACTGAACTGTCCAGCTGGGTCCATTAAACCAGTGCAGGAATACAATAAGGTGACATGAATGAAAGAGGACTGGTCAAAATAGACTGTTGTTATGATTTGACATTAAGTAATTGCACTATAAACCAAGCCCAAACATGGATTGTACCATGCTTTAACTTTATATTTTGCACTTTGTTTCACTTTGCTTGTACTTGATCTGTAGTTTTGTTTTTACTTGACACTTTATCTGGGTTAGTTTTAGGCACCACAGCCACTTGGTTAGGCTTAGCAAAAGAAGATTGGACCTTGTGTTCAAATGTACCTGTTTTCCACTTTCAGCTGGCCTGAAAACTTGTGAACCACACATCACAAGCATATAATACTGACACTGGAAGGGCTGAGGTACAACTGTGATTCATTGTGACAGTCCAGAGCTTCAAACAAGTAACTACATCAATCAAAATCGAGACAGCAATATAATTATACATAGATATGATACTAGTCTTTGTACATTGAGTGAACATTATGTGGCTGTCCTATCAAAACCCATTACATTGTTAATCAAATGTTCTGCTTTTCTTCATTCACAGCAGTAATGTGCTTAATATTTGCTAGTTTGGATGAGAGGGATCGATGTCAATGACTTTGTTTCTCAGCTGTTTCTTTAGATTGTGGTATAATGTGTTGCTTTTTGATATCTTTTTACCTACTTTGCTTTGTCAGACAGGTTTTTATACACAGCTCAAAAAAATTAAAGGAACACTTTGAAAACAGATCAGATCTCAATGGGGAAAAAAACATGCTGGATATACTGATACAGACTGGTTAATGTCTTAGGAATGAAAGGATGCCACATAGTTTGATGGAAATGATCAACCTACAGAGGGCTGAAAATCAAAGTGAAAAAATGATGCATCAGGCTAGTCCATTTTGCAGAAATTTCATTGCAGCAACTCAAAATGGTACTCAGTAATTTGTATAGCCCCCATGTGCTTGTATGCACAAATGACAACATTGGGACATACTCCTAATGAGATGACAGATGGTGTCCTGTGGGATCTCCTCCCAGAACTGAACCATGGCATCACTGAACTCCTAAACTGAGGTGCAACCTGGTGGCACTGAAACATGTCTCTGAGGTGTTATATTGGATTTAGATCAGGTGAGCTTGGGGGTCAATCCACGATATCAATTTCTCTATTATATACTAAAAGTAGGTCATCTTGTAATTGGAAGGTTGGTGGTTTGATCCCTGGCTGCTCCAGCCTGTATGCCAAAGTATCCTTGGGCAAGATACTGAACCCCAAGTTGCTCGTGATGAGTTCACTGAAGTGTGAATTTTAGATAGAAAGATTTTAGATGTAGAAAAATATGCATGTATGAATGTGTGTGAATGGGTAAATGAAGACATGTTGTCTAAAGTGCTTCAAGTGCTCAGGTAGTGTAGAAAAGCACTATGTAAGAACTTCCTTCAGCCTCCAGGAAGTTCAGAACTGTCTACATAGTCTGGACACATGAGGCTGGCCATTGTTGTGCACCAGGAAGAATCCAACACCCACCGCAACAGCGTAGGATTTGGCAATGGGGCCAAGGATTTCATTTTGATACCTAGTAGCAATCAGGGTGCCATTGTCAAGCCTGTAGAGGTCTGTGCATCCCTTAATGGATATGCCTCCCTAGATCATCACCCACCACCAAGCTGGTCATGAGTTATTATTAATCTCTGGCTCTCTTCAGCCAGTCTCTTCTTTTGTCCTGTCTCCCTCACCTCACCCCCAACCCATGGCAGCAGATGGCTGCCGCTCCCTGAGCCTGGTTCTCTCGTAGTTTTTTTGTTTGTTAAAAGGGAGTTTTTCCTTCCCATTGTTGCCAAATGCTTGTTCATAGGGGGTCATCTGATTGTTGGGGGTTCTCTGTATTATTGCATTACCTTATAGCATAAAGCTCCCTGAGGTGACTGTTGTGATTTGGTGCTATACAAATAAAATTGAACTGAATTGAATTGAACAGGATTGGGCAGCATGGGTGGGCCTAGCCTTATTACCCTTACTGGATGCATGCTGTGGCTGGGATTCAGACCCCTGGCCTATTGTTCCAAACAGATTATGTGTCATCTCTTTGATGTCAATGTCTATCAACATAAAGATTATGGTTAAAATAAAAAGAGTAATTACATCATCACATTATTATAAGAGCCACCACTTATGCAGCACATATGAAAAATAATTAAATAATTATTTTATGTGACTGACTGGAGGAATCAATGGTTTCTTATCTGTTCTTTTGTTATCACTTTTTGTTCTGTTGCAAATAAAAACAATGTGAAAAAATCTATCAAAGCAATAAAAAAAATTAAACAAAGCTTCTTCAAGAGACAGAGCCATATCTTCCCCTGTCTCCATGTAAAATGCTGTGTAGTGTGTCAGTGGACAGCAGAGGCTGCAGGCTGCAGTTAAATCTGCTCCACATCTTGTCGACTTGCTGCACTCCTAAATCTACAACATTCTGTTGAGCACAGCTTTGCTAACCTCAGACAGCCACCTCTGTGGCACTGCTATCACTCACTGTGTGTGTGTGTGTGTGTGTGTGTGTGTGTGCGTGTGTGTGTGTGTGTGTGTGTGTGTGTGTGTGTGTGTGTGTGTGTGTGTGTGTGTTATGCAGCACATGTAGATAGCAGTGGCTCTGTGGTCTTGAGCATCAATAACATCAGGTTATCTGGAGTATGGTCTGGTCTCATAAACACACACACACACACACACACACACACACACACACACACACACTGAGGCCATATTAGCAGCCTGCTCAGGTCTGGGAGATTTTGTTTGACACTCTCTCATTCCCTTTCTCTTTTGTTGTCCCCTTATACTCCTCTGATTGCCTTTAATTTTTTCTTCTTTCAGTTCCTGCCTCCTTGTTCTCCTGTCATTTCCTGGGTTGTCCTCAGTATTCCTTATTTCCTGCCATCCCTTCATCCTTCTCTGCACTCTCCACATACATGTAATCTACTTTTCCTCCACTTTATACCTCATCATCTTCTTCTTCCCTCTCTGGCTTCTCCTTCCTTCTTTCCTCTTTTCTCTCTCATGCCTATTTATCTAAATCTATGCTCTCCTTAACCACTTCTTATCAGAAGTAGCGGTCGCTCTCCATCCTAAATCAGCACCGCTCCAGATTTTCAATTTTCTTTAGATCAATGTCCTCCTCTCCTCTCTTAATGCCTCAGCCTTCAGCTATCTGGCTCCCTGATGTCTATCAGTGCGCACCCACACGCAGAAATGTCTGAACTGTTCCATGTGCATGTGCGTATACACAGAATCTCATGAAGCTTAAATACATACATTTGTCTTCTCTTTGCTGCACCATCTGCACACTGAGACCAAACACATATGATTTTGCAACCAACAAACCAGGAAAATTGAATGGAATGATTTTGTCAAATTTCCTGTAAATTAGAAAGTGTCATAATGCTCTGCTAAAGCATTTAAAAAAAAAAACCCCCACCTAGAAATCTTTTCATTATAAGAAAACTGACTGAACCCAAGAAACTACAGCAGAGCAAGAAGACCAGAGGCCCACTCCTGAAAGGGCCCCGTTTTCAAAAATATCAGTCAGATGGATAAACTCAGATAATTATCCTATGCTACTCTGAACTCTTCTAGAAATTGCCAGGATATAGTATTATAACCATCCCATCAATCTTGGGAGGGTTCAAAAGGCCATTTCCAAAAAAAAAAAAAAAAGAAGTCCAAAGAAGATTATTTACTAGTGGAAAACAATGAAATTGTCAGTCTTCTCAGGATTGGACAGCCCAGCAAATTCACCCGAGGTCCGATGCTATGCTAAGCAATGTTGGAAAAAGAGTGGGCTAAAAATTCCTCCACATTGTGAAAGACTGATAAATTGATATAGAGAAATATTACATCAAGTTATATAGTGGTTCTACAAGCTGTGGATTCATGGGCTGTGGTTAGTTTTTCTGCATTTTGGCCTTCCTTTTGTTAGATAAGTAATGACAGGGTGTAACATGTCACGCATTGTCAGGTTGTATTCTCTATCACTACTGCATGCCCATGATGCACAATGATGTCACAATATATCATGCATAATTCAAGTTTTGTGCATATAAATGAGATATTGCTGTCATGAAATTAAAACGATACCATGTTGTTCTAAGACACGTATAAGATAGGTAAAGGTGGTGACTAGACAAAATGATGACATAATATGTGACATAGACCAGAACCCTGATGGGCCTAAGATGTGCCTGCGTGGCAAGTTTGGTTGCTCAGCTCCTGATCGTGTAGGAGGAGTTTGCAGATTGACAGACAGAGATTTTGTGTTTTATATTATGATGTCCTGAAATGTATAACCTTTGAAGTGAAAGAGGGTGCATTACTGCAATTATGCAACAAATTCATGCACTTCATGATAAGGTTTAAAGTAGGCTGAGTTTCCTGTGCAGCCTATAAAGATTGGCCGAGTTTACAGGCTTGTGCAGAACCATTTTAAATGTCACTTTAACAGGTTTCATACTGTGCCGTTTATAACCTCTGTTTTATGAAACAGCATGTGTGAGTCCAAGTGCAACTGTATTGAGAGAAAACTATATTTATTTAGACTCATCTACAATCCACTTTGCAACAAACCTCCACATCAGCTCCTTCTTTCAGGCTGTATCTGAATTAATCTGTGCCCTGTTTTATGTTATTGACACTGCAAGGATGCTCCATGTCAAAACAGAGGTAAAAAAAAAAAGAGGAAAACATAGAGCCCCGTTTCATTCCTGAGTTGCAGCAGTTGCCAGTCAAACAGCTGGATACTGATGCTTGGGGCCCAAACTGATACTCTTGAGGTATACTATGATAAAAAACAGGACAGCTAGTAAAGCACTGTGTCAATGAGCTTACATTTTCTTTCAAGATAATACGAATCAGAGCTTCTAATTTCCCTGGTGGCGCTCATTAAAGCAGTTTTAAAGTGATTACTGTGTGATGTAAATGTCTGATTTGGTCCATGCTAGTAAATTAAAGTAACACGATCTGCTTGGGGGGAAGGGGGGGGGTCATCTCGGGGATTTGAAATCTTAATCACAGTCTCGGTGGCCAAGCTGTGTTTATTTGCAGCAGATCCTTTTCACAGTAGACAGTAGAGAGAGCACAGGTGTCACTGATCTACTCTACTATTTAAATTTACCTGAGGCATCTCTTAGTCATGCTGCTACAAGCTCAGGCTCCTGGGGAACTTGATACACTGAGCACTTCCCTCCACTCCACTCTTTTCACTCACCCTGTTTTGTATGCCACTATCAACTTTCAGAAATAGCGATACATTAAAAGTCAGTTTCTGTCCCTGTAGGCACAATCTACATGGATCTACCTCCTGCAGAAAAGGCTGTGAAAGGTTTTTAGCCCCCCACCCCGCCCCTGATTTCTTAGCTCCCCCCATGGTAGCCGGTTGGTGCAGAGGTTAGCCACCGGGAACGTTGCTCTCTGGAAGTTCCTCTCACAGGCCAGAAACATGCATGTTGGTGATTGAAAATTAGCCTTATGTGAAAATGTGAGATAGATAAAACTTTGAGTGGACAGTAATACTACAAATGTGCTATACAAATGCCAGTCCAAGTGTATAACTATATTATATATGAAAAAGACTCGTACCACTGTAACTGTTTTAAAATGTCAATTTTATACCGTTGCATTAACACTTTCTCTTTCCCATTAACCCCCAAACAGTCACTACAGGTGTCTGCCCTTTCCTGGGCATCGTCTCTTCCTGTTAAAAGGGAGTTCTTTTTCCCCACTGTCAGTCAGTGTTTGCTCACTGGGGATAATCTGTTATGTGTAGTTGGGGTTCTCTCACTAAAATTATATCTTTGTGTAAAGCACCTTGAAAGAACTGCTGTGGTGAACTTGTCCCACACAAATAAAAGAAGAATGTTGTGTTTTTCCCACACAGGCTCTGGTCTATGAAGCTTTAATGTACTGTAATAATATTTAGACTATATCTAAAGTCACTTACAGAGGAAATGCAGACAAATAGAACTTACATTTTTGAATGAGATTTTAATGATACCTAGGGAAGTTGACTTCAGTGGACTCTAATTTTTTGCAACAATATAACTCTCTAATTACATGTAGGAATAATTATTTCTTAAGCGGTCCAGGTTGAGTGAATGTAGAGCAATAGATTCTAATTAATCTCAAAGCTGATGAAAATAAAATTAGCTGGCAATCACTATTAGCAGACTCAATTACTACACATTAGCCAAGGACACACACACACACACACACACACACACACACACACAGAGTATTATATTTGAACATATGCAGCCAAGCTGTTTCTTTTTCTCCTTTTCGTAACTTACACACACACACACACACACACACACACACACACACACACACACACACACACACACACACACACACACACACAAGCTATCCCAGGACTCATAATTATTTTAATAGGATTTTCTCTCTATTCAGGCTGAGCTTGTTGCTTTAATAACACCATTACAACCTGAATATAACCTCAATATATTACTCCCTGATATGCTTTGCAGCCCGCCATGGTGCTCTGTGTGTCTGCGTGTGTGTGCATGTTGGGGTTAATAAGCTGCCATGTGTTTTAGAAGAGGCACTTGGCCCCGCTGATCTCTTTCTTTGTCTATGAGCATTGTGCGGCTGGTGAGAGAGAGCACTGACAACAGCAGAATAGCCTCCAGAGAATAAAACAGCGGTCATTGTTTTCTATTAGCTAACTCTCCTCTCTGCGTCCCCTAACCTCATCTCCTCATTTCACATTGAAATGAAATTGGCTAGGGGAAATGTGAATAAATGCATTTGTATCAGAGAAAAACACTTCTCCTTTCATCTGGCCTACATATTAAAGTGACTCGCATCAGCGTGCTCTTTTCTTCAGGATAATGTTTAATTCCCTTAAACATGAGAATTAATTAGTGCAGATCTGCATCTCAATGCGAGCAGCTGAACGCTGCGGCCTATCCAGGCTCCCATCAAAACACAGACGTCACATTACAACACTGTAACAGTTCCTGATGTGAGGTAAGGCTCGTCGGCTTCACTGCTGGTGGACTGAATCAGCATTTAAAATAAACACAGAACACTGTGAAGCTGGACAAGCATATAAGAATGTTAGCTATTATGGATGAAGCCTTTAACTCTGTGCAACTTTGTTTTGATTTCATATATTGGCCACATGTGAGGCCATGATGTACTTAGCTGTTATGGTAAACTGCATATTAAAATCAGCAGCAGATTTTTAATTATAAGTTACTATATATTTTGTAAATGGACAGTACTTATGTAGTTTTGAGTAACCCACAGGGGGTATTTGCTATAAATTAATGTGATTTATTCTGCACAGGTCCTGCATTTGAAACCGTTTTTTTGATTTCTTGTTTTTTTTTTTTTTTTTTAATAAACTGAGTTTGAGGCATTCAACTAACAGTCAGAATGGTTAGTTTTTGTCACCTGATTGTGAAGACTTGGGAACCCTAAAAACTATTTCCATTTTTTAAAAAGGTACTTTTTTGCAGGTACCCCTTTTGAGCATTTGTGTGGCATTATCTGAGAAATCGTATGTCCTCCTGTGTGACACAGACTGTCCAGTGAGTTTGAGGTTTAGTTTTGGTGAGTGCATTTTTTAACTTTTTTTAGTTGGTTCCTTAGCGCTAATTAGCAGGCATGTGTGTTGCACCTATACAGTTCATGTATAAAACAAGTGACTGACTAAGGGAGAGGCAGGGAACACACAGGGAACTAATAGGGGAACAGGTGAAAACAATGAGGGCAGGGTGGTCAAAAAGGAGAGAAAAGAAACAGTGAGGGAGTTGAAGGACATGACGTGGGGAAAGAAACGTTCAAAATTAAACAAGACAAATAAACAACGAGACAAACATGAATACAAAGAGGACCAGAAAGCAGAAGTAAAGGAACAGCTACAACACAAAGAAAAACATATCACACCAATGAAATGTGGCCTGGGCTAAGGTGGAATTGAACCCAGGATGCTAATCTAACTGTGAAGCAGCAGTGCTAACCACTGCACCACCATGCTGCCTGTGTTTGTTGCAATGCTTTAAAATGTGATGTTGTAATAAATCTGCTTTAAAATCATACCATTTTATCCTCCTCTTTGTCTCTAATGGGGACCAAAAAACAAAACAAAATCATTATGTTGTATCCAACAAGACGTGAAACAATGAGCTCATCAGGAAAGTGTTTACCAGGGTTGTAGATCAATGCAGTTGATACCATTTTCTTCCAGACATCTATAGCAGTTCACTTCGTCTCTACAGCCACAGTGGTCTCCCCCTACTGGCTATTAGAAATAGATTTCACAAAGTTCAGCAGTGACTTTTCAGATGTGGAAACCACATGCATCTTTCATGTACACTCCTGATCAAAATCTTAAGACCAGTTAAAAAATGGCAAGAATTTACATTTTGCACTATTGGATCTTAAGAAGGTTCTAAGTAGAGCTTCACAATGCTAAAAGAAGAAATCGGCGCAAGAGACACAAACATTTGAGGAGGGAATTTATTGAAAACTGCATTTACACTCAAACATGATTTTTTTTCAGCTGATCAAAAGCTTAAGACCATAGCTCAACCCCCCCCCCAAAGACAGAAATCAAAGTCTCAAAAAAAGGACTCAGTAATGAGTAGATCCACCATTCTTGTTGATCACTTCAAACAATCATTTAGGCATGCTTGATGCCAGTGTTTGCAGGAGGTTAGTGGGAACGTTGCTCCAAGTGTTGAAGATCAGTTCACGAATCCTCTGTCTGGAACTGATGTTCGTTTTTGTAAACTTCCCTTGAAATCCATCCCCAAATGTTCTCAATCAGATTTAGATCAGGGGAACATGCAGGATGGTCCAAAAGAGTGATGTTATTCTCCTGGAAGAAGTCCTTTGTCAGGCGGGCATTGTGAACTTTGTCCTGTTGAAAAATCCCAGTCATTACCACACAGATGAGGGCCCTCAGTCGTGAGGGATGCCCGCTGCAACATCTCCACATAGCCAGCTGCTGTTTGATGCCCCTGCACAACCTGAAGCTCCATTGTTCCATTTAAGGAAAACACCCCAAATCATGATGGTGCCCCCCCCCATCAGGACCATCAAGGTTAAATTTTTTCTCATCAGAGAAGACAACTTTCTTCCACCTTTCAATGTCCCATGTTTGGCGCACCCTTTCAAAGTCCAAACGGGCAATTTTGTGGCCTTTGAAGACGTTTTTTGTTTCTGAAGCCCTTCCCTTACAGATGCTGTCTGACGGTTATTGGGCTGCAGTCAGCACCAGTAATGGTCTTAATTTAGGTAGACGATCGTCCCGTGTCTTGACGGACAGCCAATCGGATCCTGCGGCTCAGTGCTGGTGAAATTTTTTTGGGTCTACCACTTGACTTTTTTGTTCCATAACCCTCAGGATCATTTTAAAAAAATGCAAAATGACTGTCTTACTGCGTCCTACCTCAGCAGCGATGGCACATTGTGAGAGGCCTTGCTTATGCAGCTCTACAATCCTACCACATTTAAAGTCTGTGAGCTTTTTTGCTTTTGCCATCAGGAGGTCTTGACAGTGTAGAGACTTGACAGAAAATGACATGGAATCCAGATTTTTGCACAGCTTTTGGCTTTTAAAGGCTGTGGTCTTAAACTTTTGAGCAGATGAAAAAATCATGTTTGAGTGTAAATGCAGTTTTCAAAAGATTCCTGCTCAAAAGTTTTTGTCTCTTGCGCTGATTTCTTCTTTTAGCATTGTGAAGCTCTACTTAGAACCTTCTTAAGATCCAATAGTGCAAAATGCAAATTCTTGCAATTCTTTTAACTGGTCTTAAGATTTTGATCAGGAGTGTATATGGTTCAAATGGTATTACACAGTGACAGTGCTTTCCCTGATAGAAATGCTTCCTCGAGACTTTCTTCTTTTGTGGGTCTTTGCATAAAAAGACAGCGATTGTTGCAGATGTAACAAAACACTTTATTTGACACTGTGCTTTATTTCAAAGAGTTTCTGGGCAGCTCAGCTTACAAAGAGATACAGTTCTGAACAGAAGGTCAATCACTGCATTTCCATTCAGCTCTCCTTCACAGACATAGTATAACAATATGCCAGTCCGGCAGCTGTAATGTAACAGCCTGGCTGTCATTCTGAATCAGAATTCATTCCTAAATAACTGCCTGCTTAAATAAAGGTTAGATTAAAGGAGACAAATTAGAGGAAAATGTTAAATTAAAATGGAAAATAATAAAGTTATTCATCGCTGACTTGTCAGTGTTGATCATCGCCTTTAACTGCACTTTCATTGTCCTGATTCATTATCATGCTAATAATCCCACTATTCCAGCCTAGTCAAAATGCATTATCTACCTGGAATGACATTATCACTGTCTACTCCACTGACATTAGCATGTCAGTTTGGCTGAGAGGCATGCAGCCAATCCAATGCATGGCTGCATTCTGATGAGTTTCAGACAGCCAATCAGCTGTCAGAGTCACACATGTCTCCTCCTCTTAGGCTGATGAGCAGCACAGTTCACATTCATATGTCCATATTAGACAGCGTGGACTGTCTTAAAACAATACTTACGTGTACACTGGAACAGCTTTTTTTTCCCAAAGGAAACATAATACATAAACATACGAAACAAAGAACTGACAGCTTAGGCCATCCACCAACTGGAAAGTTTCTCCAGTGTGCATGTTGAAGTATCCTTGGGCAAGATACTGAAATCCTTTGAAAGTGAGTGTAAATGTGGTAGTTTAAAATCCCCCAAACACATAGAACAAAGCGTTGCACGAATATGTGTGTGAATGGATGAATGTGCCTTGTAGTGTGCTCTGAGTGCTCAGAGTAAAAAAGTACACACACACACACACGCACGCACGCACACACACACACAGAAAACACACCCTCTCAATATAACTTATATTGTAACTACAGCACACAGTTTCAGAACAGTGACCTATTATTTTACTACTAGTAACTTAAGCTAACCTGAGTATTTAAAAGCCTCCTCTTGATAAAAATGAAAACAGTTCTCGAAAGCACACGCTGGACATTTTGTGTGTGTGTTTGCGGGGGGGGGCAGGAGGAGGGGAGGTGAAGGAGCACAGGGGCGCCTAATCAGCGCAGTGTCTCTGTTATTGATCATATCATATGCACAGCTGTTAAATCCCGACTAGAGAAATAATTTTGCTTTGGCGCCCCCCCTTCTTGTGCAGCGCCCCTATGCATTGCATATACTGCATACCCAATTTTTGCACCACTGTTCTTGACCGATGGATTCTCCCTTTGGGGCTTGATGTCAAAAATGAATATTATATCTCCTGGTTATTCCCAAAATGTCCTTTGATGTTGGTGCTTTGACATGCTGGCCTTTGGTAATTTGAAGGTCAAGGGATAAGCAGTCCCACTTTATAAACCTACAAGTCAGTATTAATACAGTATAGCATAATTCACTTTTTTTTCCCCTCCAGGTGACTATGGATCATATCCTGTTGGGAAATTTATGTTTTGCACTTTACTTGTTGAGACTTTTTAATTATATAATTTTTAGACCTGTCCAGTTGCTGCCACCAAGTATTTCTTTTTAGATATAGCTGATGTAGCAAGTACCAAACCTGGCAACCTCTTGATAAAACTGAACCTGCTATTCACCAGAAAACTGATTCGGTATGTGACTTGGTATAAAACCAACACTCCAGTGTGAATCACCTTGTAATTTTGGTAATTACAGAAGAATAATTTTTAAAATTTTTAATTTTGGACAAACCCAAACGAACTGTGTACCCCAGCTCCCACTAGTCTAATCATGGCATGTCCATAGACTGCAGAAAAGCCTCTGGATCTGGAAAATAAAGCCAATATCGAGGTGCCTAAAACCTGTATTTTTTTCCTAAAGGGTCAGGAGGTTGTGACATCTGTTTTTTTTTGTTTTAAAAAAAACAAGATGCTAAAATTATTCAAAAAGAGGATCTCACAAACTAACCAGGGCTGTGTGGGTGTGGCTGTGGGTGGACGTACGAATAAGTTGAAAATGTATGTTTTTACTGTTGATACTCCTAAAACATGATACGGATTTCACATCAAAGAAAGGACTATGGTAGACAGAATGAGGTAAAGCAAAAGTTATTAAAAATGTAGAGAGATGGACACAAAGCTGGATAGATATATACTTTCTGTGGTTTGTGATTTAATTGAAATAAAAAAACCCTCAAAATAAAAAGAATCTAATTATTAAAAGATAAAAGTGTGTCCTGCTCTGTGAAAATGGCCCATTAGCAGCCTGCTGACTTCCATCTCAGCATACTGATGTCTGACTAATGTCAAAATCAGCAGGAGGTGAAATATGAAAAAGATTAACAAATTCTTGTGATGCTAATTCATTCTTACCATATAATATCATCTTAGGGTGGTGTAGTGGTGTTGGGCTGCAGATCCTCAAAACAATTAAAGATGTTTACATGTCTGCTGATTCCTATAGGGCTGTCAAGCCAAGAGTAACAATAGATATGAGCTCCTTCTATCTTTGAAATGCTCTCAAATAAAATCCGACTGCCAAGTCCGATTCCTGGCATTCTTGTGGAGCTAAGGCAGGTCAGTGGTACCTCAAAACCAGTTGCTTTGGGTATATGAGGCTTGTAGACTTGAGTGGCAGCTCATCTAGGAGAAGGAGCACTCCGATTTCAAACCTCCACCGCCTTGCTGCATACCATTTCAATGGTCAGAGAGTCAGCCCTGAGGAAAAATCCGGACTGTTTCCATTAATGTTCCAGCAACTCCTGTGACGCTGTAGGCGCCAAACTGCTGCTAGGGGGATCTGCTGCATGGGCAATAGCCTGTCCTCCATATCATCCTGCCTTGGCTTGTGCCTGGGAGAGGTCAGTCCAGCTTTGCTTTACAGCGTTGAAACAACATGGGAAGCAGCAGTTCATTGGTTAGAAGCTACATCACTCGATCAGCGTCGAGTTCTCATATCTCACTAGCCTGCCAGACAGGAAAGACAACCATTTGTCAGGAACTCCTTGCTGAGCTAGGTGACAAGAGAACTGAATACCTGCTGGCTTCTGCCTTCATACCTCATGCCTTCATGAGTTTTATACCAACCTCAGTGATGCCATCAAGAACATTCCCAGCAGTGAACACCTTGTTTTCATGGTGATTTCAGTGCCAGAGTCGATTCTGACCATGACTTTTGGCCTTCCGGTCATGGACATTTTGGAGTTGGCAAGATCAATGAGAATGGGCAGCACTTGTTCGAACTTTGCTGCTATCATGGCCTCTGGATGACCAACTCCTACTTCCATGTCATGGAGACCTCCTGGCTCAAAGCACTGGCACCAGATATGATATGGTCAGTGTTAGGTGAGCAAGCCTCAAAATCGTGCTCCATACTTGCATATACCAAAGTGCAGTTTGTGACACTGACCACTCACTAGTGTGTTGCACTGTGCTGCAACCCAAGAACCTTCACCATGCCAAACACAAAGGTAAGTCTTGCACTGATACTGTTAAAATGCAGTATCCAGAGAAGTTCCCTATAAAAGCTCTGTCTATAAACCAAAAGTACAATTCTGCCTCTGAGAAATGGAACCATCTGTGTGAGATCATGCAGAAAACAGTCTTTGCCGCTGTTGGGAGGAAGACTTCTAAGAATAATGACTGGTTTAAAGGGAAGCGGGCTGTTCTTCTTGAATACAAGAGCTCTCCGAGTGATAAGTCCTACCAAGCACTCAGAGCTGCCAGGAGCATAGTGCAGTAGACAGGATGAAGATGTCCTGATGAATATTGACAACAGCTCAGAGATGATATCCACACTACACCAATAACAGGCAACATCAGAGGAATGTCTGAGGGCATTAAAAAAGCTCCAAAAGAGAGCAAAACAGCCCTCCTCAAATCCAACAGTGGGGAAGTGATCATCAACAAAGTTAAGCAGATGAAGAAGTGGTTGAAACAGTACTCAGAGTTATACTCTAGAAAGAACATTGTTGTCACCTTAACCCTTGTTGCCACTAAACCTCTGTCCATCATGGAGGAGCTAGATGCTGAACCAATGGTAGAAGAGCTTCCCTCACACCTCATCGAGCGCTGCAAGAACACCTTCCTCCAGCATCGCATACTTTGCCAGTGCTGGAAGGAAGCACACATTGTGCTCATGTGACTCCAAAAACTTGCTGAGCATCTCGACTCTTAGTCCCAATGCAGCTTCTGACCAGAACGGTCTACAGGGGATATGACCTTCTCCCATTGTCAGCTGCAGGATAAATGCAGAGAGCAGCAAAAGCCCCATTACACTGCCTCCATCAACCTCACCAAAGCAATCTGTTAGTTTGGCTGGGCTATTATTTTAATCATCGTAGCATTTTGGTTGTAAATCTCATTTTTAGATACAGTTCCAGTCCAAAGTTTGGACACAGTGTCCAGACCCTTGACTGGTATAGTATATATGCTAATAAAGTAATTAATTAATTGTTATTGGTCTTGTCCTTTGGTTTACCTTTTCTTTTTGTTGCAGCTTCAGTCCCATTTTTGATCTAATTTGTTTAATAAATTATTTAAATCAACTTGCCACGCCTCTGCCTTGTCAATAATAAGCCTGTGTGCTTTTGTGATTAATTGGTAATATAATTACACTTCATTAGGGTAATATTTCCTGGGGTTCAATTCCCCAGGTAGTGTTGTTGGTCTCCTTCCTTTTCTGTTGTTCTCTTGTGACCACATTGCCACCACTACATACCCATAGAGGTCAAAACAGTTTTGTACCAGTCAAGCATGCTTTTTTAATGCAGTTAATTTTGCATTTTAACATGGGAGTTTACGTGAAATTACTTGCAAAGAACTGCTGTTTTACCGCAGCGCTTCCATGATAGCTTCATTTTTCAGCCCTAGAAGATGCCACTTGGTTTGTCTGTATTTTTCCCTCCCCTCTGATAGATTCCACCTTTCATTATCACTGAAAGGTGGAATAATGTTACTGCAGTTTTGAATAATACAACTAATAACCTTCAGAATAATGGCATGAAGGTTGTCAGTGCAGTTTGGATTCTGTGTGGGGTCAAACATGTAGTCCTTCATGCTTCCACATCATGTGTTCCAATCCAGCAAACAAAACAGAGTTTAATTCATGCGAAGTCTTTTCAGCTTTAACTTTGAATAATGATGATTTAATCGAGCACATGGCTGCCTATGAGTGACTTACCCAGTCTGTCAATGTTTCTAAACTCTGAGGTAACAGGAAAACCTAAGTACAAGTTTAATGTGGCCATTTGCAGCAGGCACTACTATGCAATAATATGCCCTGGAGCAAGTGTGGTGAAGCCTGACAAGCAGATACTGTAGCGTTTTAACAAGGTGAGGCTTCAGGTTGGGGCCAGAGTGGGTTTGCAGGAACACCAATTCACTCAGCTGTGCAAATCAATAGAGAATAGATAATAATGGAACAAACGAAAGAGACTTCCCATTGCGGTCATGGCTGCGTCTGGATAGTGAATATCTCGAGGGGAGCATGATACTGATACTTTAGGAAATAGACTTGGCCCTGATATGCTATTCCAGTTAATAGTCTAATCCAGTCTTGTGGCTGCTCTCTCCAGGTTATAGCCGTAACCCTGCCACAGCCTATTCATAGAGATAATAAACGAGCATGGTGATGGGCTGTATATCCCCCCTCAGCCTGATAAGATGCTGGCAGGGAAATGAAATTCTGCTTTTGCTGAAACATTATGATTTATGGATTGGGAGCACAGCGCTGGTGGCCTGCACTCTGTCCATGAGAAAACCCTATCTGTTTGTGTGTGCAAAAGGAAAATGTGTTCATGTTTAGTGTTGTATGCACGTGTGCTTGTGCTAAAGAATGTAGCCCATCCACTGTGTGTATGTGTCTTAGTTAATTTAATCCAGGCTTGTTTACAATGTCTCTGTGTGATTACGATTCCCTTCTTGCACAGAATCACAATAACAAACAATAACAATCTTATTTACTATTTTCAGTTGTTTTTCATTTGATCTTTTTTAAAATTAATTTCAGTTTTATTTTATTTATATAGTGCCAGTGTAACAGTCACCTCAAGGTACTTTATACTGGAAGACCCTGCAACATTAGAGGAAAACCCCCAGCAATTAAATGGCCCTCTACCAGCAAGTACTTGGTGATAGTGGGAATGAAACACTCCCTTGTATAACAGGAAGAGACCATTGGCAGATCTGCTGTGACTGGCTGGAGGGTAAAGGGGGACGAAAAGAATAGAAAAGGAGAGCATAGGGAGCCAGAACAATGCACCAACAATAAGAGAGAGAAGACAAAATTGAATGACATACAGTGATGGTGTGTAAACACATGGGGAGTGGAAAGATGGGAGTGGAGAAGAAATGTTCAGTGCATCGTGGAACAATCCTCTTTGTCAAAAAGGAAAGTTTTAAGCCTAATCTTAAAATAGAGAGAGTGTCTTACTGGGAGCTGGTTCCACAGAAAAGATGCCTAATAGCTGAAGGCTCTGCCTCCCATTCTACTTTGAGAAACTCTAGGAACCACTGCTGTCAGTCTGAGAGCAAACTGCTCTGTTGGGATATATAGGGTTATAAGGTGTTGAAGAAATTCTGACCCTACCTTCTGAATGTTGCAGCAAAAATCAAGACTCATCAAACCAGGCAATGTTTTTTCACTCTTCTACTGTCCAATTTTGGTGAGCCCCTGCCAACTGCAGTCTCAGTTTCCTTCCCTATTTGACAGGAGTGGCCCCTGATGTGGTCTTCTGCTGCTGTAACCCATCAGCTTCAAGCTTCCACATGTTGTACACTCAGAGATACTCGTCTGCATATCTTGGCTGTAACACGAGGTTCTTGGAGTTACTATTGCTGTCTGGTCACCTCTTTTATATAAAACATATATAACTGCGGTATAAACAGTTATTGAATGACTGATAAGTTGCAGTCATTTGTGTATTCTATACTAATCTTTCACAGTTGGGGTGAAATCTGTTATACATGTGTTCAAAAATCCAAAGGCAAGATGAGCTCCAACATCCATGTTTCGAGTTTTACACTTGATGTCTTTCTGACACAACCCCAAGGGTGTTTTGTGTCTGAAATTGAACCAGCAACCTTTTGCTTGCCAAACAAATGTATAAACCAGAAGACAGTGGAGCCGATCAAAAATAGAATATTTGAATAGGTTACTTCAGGGTAACACCTATGCATGTGCCAGTCATATATATGAGCATTAAGTCATTTCATTAGGACTGTGTTCCATTATACCATCATTCACTCTTATCTGTTTACAAAACATCAAAAACACTTTTAAATGACTTAATCTTTGCTCACAATTCAATTCAGTTTTATTTTGATAGCACCAAATGTTATATAATATATATTTTTCAGTCTCCTGTTTATAATAAAAGGGTGGCCTTGAAAATAGCATTACAAAGACACCTGTGATTGTTATGTTGTGATTGTGTAACTCGTGATTGTAATGTTGAGACCCCAGCAGTATTTTAAAGACATTTTTGGCCACTGACATCCTACAAATGTGATGTGTGCGTGTGTGTATTTGTGTGCCTGTGTCAGAGAAAAAGAAAGTGTAAAATGCTGTAGGAGGAAGGCCAGCACTACTCAATTGACCTCAGGGTCAAACCACTTGACCTCTGACATCCCTGAGGTTCACCATCTCACATGCATCCACCCAGAAACAAAGACAGCAAATGAGAGGTCTGCAGGATAGATGCTAGTCCTCCATTCATCTTTAATTCATTAAATGATCACATCTGTTTGTGTTACAAATTGCACTATGTC
Source organism: Pterophyllum scalare (assembly GCA_024447675.2). NCBI lineage: Eukaryota > Metazoa > Chordata > Actinopteri > Cichliformes > Cichlidae > Pterophyllum > Pterophyllum scalare. Next base: position 91,508 of record JAMQGT020012921.1, on the reverse strand, counting down.
AAAAACTGTTTAAAAATGGCACATCCTTAATACCTCATACTAAGAGGATACTGGAGACATGGCCATAAGTAAAATATCTGTCTTCCTGGTTTCAGGCTGTGCTCTAATTAGCTTAGATTTCTCAAGCAATCTTTCCATCCATCCATCCATCCATCCATCCATCCATTCATCCATCCATCCATCTCAATTCAATTTTATTTCTATAGTGCCAGATCACAAAAACAATTGCCTCAAGATGCTATATATTGTAAGGTATAGACTCTAATAATAGAAAACCTCAACAATTAGACAACCCCCTCATGAGTATACGCTTGGCGACAGTGGGAAGGAAAAACTCCTTTTAACAGAAAAAACTTCCAGCAGAACCAGGCTCAGGGAGGGGCAGTCATCTGCTGTGATTGGTTGGGAGTGAGGGAAAAAGAAGAGAGCAGAGGGAGACAGGACAAAAGACACACTGTGGAAGAGAGCCAGAATTTAATAATAACTAAAGATTAAATGCAAAGTGGTGTATTAACACACAGAGATTCAAAAGAGGTGACTAAATGGAGTGGTTCTTATATAACGCTTTTCATGTCTCATTCACGCACACAAAGATTCATACAAGCACTTTTTTCTATGCCTAAATGCTTTCTGTCTAACATTTACTCACCAATAAATGCACTGGGAGCAACTCAAGATTGAGTATCTTGCCCATGGACTCTTTGGCATGCAGACAATAGGGGAGTCAGGGATTAAACCATCAACCGTCCAATCAGAAGATGACCTGCTCTACCTCCTGAGCCACAGCCAACCATGAGGGAAGAAATGCTCAGTGCATCATTGGAAGCCCCTAGGTTTTAGGTCTAATCTTAAGAGTAGAGAGGGTGTCTGTCTCCTGAATTCAAACTGGGAGTTGGTTCCACACAAGAGGGGCCTGAAGGCTGAAGGCCTTACATCACCAAGCGCAATGCAATGTGTCAGATGAAGTGGTGTAAAGCAATGGAGATGTGTTCCCAAGCATAATGAATCACTCTTCCTCGTCTGGCAAGCCGATGGACAGGTCTCGGTTTGGTGGTTGCCAGGAGAACAGTATTTGTCCGATTGCATTGTGCCAAGTGTAAAATTTGGCAGGGTTGTTTTTCAGGAGTTGGGCTCGGGCCCTTAGTTCCAGTGAAAGGAGCTCTTAATGCTTCAGCATACCAAGACATTTTGGACAATTTCATGCTCCCAACTTTATGAGAATAGTTTGAGGATGGCCCCTTCATGTTCCAATATATGGTGTGTATTCAGTTCAATTTTATTTATACAACACCATAATCACAACAAACAGTCACCTCAAGGCGCTTATCTCCGTGATTACCTCGTGGGTATTGTTTGAGTCCTCATTTGTTCTTTGTCATGTCCTCATCTTTGGCTCCCCTCATGCTGTGTGTTCTCTGGCTCTGTGGTTTCCCATTTTGTTTCCCAGTTTTACTGATTAGTGTATTTCTGGCTTCAGGCCAGTCTGCTTGTATCTAGTGTACTCTTCCCTGTAAGTACCAGCAGTAAAGCTGAGTTTCAGTTCAATCCCTGTTTCCTGAGTTCTGCACTGGGGTCCTGATCATGCCTGCAACACAGCCGCCCATGTCAATAAGAAAACATGAATCTAAAACCATGACACTAATGGTTACAAAAGAAACCCTGGACTATTAACAACCAAAACTTACAGTCAAAACAGAGAACGTGAGCATAAAGAACTCCAAACCCCCAAACTAAAGAACCAGAACCAAACAGAGTGTATTTAATGGTAAACCTGAATTTAAAGTCCAGAACCTGGGACCATGACATTCTGTTTCTTAGAGTAATGGTAAGAAGATATTCTTGAAGATATTCTGTGTATCAGTGCGTATATTTAAACACAACAGAAGCAGGGATGTGTAAAACTTATAATACCCCTTATTATATCTGGGATTTTTATGTCATAGCTAACTTGCTACAACAAGATTTTTTATGCAAGAAGAATCAAAGTACTATTGTGTATTTTTGTCACCAAAAATTTTGAGCTGCTTTGTGCATCAAGAAGCTGAAGGCAAATGTATTTTAAGTTCAACCAGAAAGTTGCAGATCAAAGAAAATCTAACAAGATGCAAATCTGAAATTTATTTGATGCCAGCTGAAAGTGAGCTTGAATTGACACCCCTGGAAGGAGTCAGGGGGGAAAGCAATGGCTTTCCACACAGGCAATAACAATAACTTAATAAAGAAAAATCCTTTTTGAAAAAACAAAACACATGTGAATTGAAACAGGCAACATTTTAATATCACATGTAAAACAGGTTCTCACGTTATATCTGAGCTCATTAGAAAGAACCACTATTGCAGTAGTACAATCATGTAACTGTCACTCCTGATTATGTTCATTTGGCTTTGATTATTCACTTGCATGCATCTGCATGTTATGACTGCTTGAGCCAAATAAAAACAACCATGAATGCCGATAAATTTTTGTTTTGGAACCAGGTTATGTTCAACAAAAATGTTTTACTTTCCATTACAAACAAACAAACAAACAAACAAACAAACAAACAAACAAACAAACAAACAAACAGACAGACAGTTGATTACAATTGTGAATGAAGACACTTTACATTTGATTTTTTTGTTTTAAATTTATCTTTTGATTCCCATCAGAGGTTACTTTTGTGTGGTTTAATAATCTATGTTTAACACTTCCATTGTTGAATTAACTCTAACTTCCTGAACTCTATAGTATGTTCATATACTGTAGAAACAGGTATGCTGGGGCCAGACATTACAGACCTGTGCCCACTGAGTTACAGCAATATGACTGCAATGATGATACTTCAGTTTTACCCCATCTAGTGCTGAGAAGAGGTAAAACTTACCTGCTGTACAGTATGTCCATCAGTGTACGTGTAAGATTTAAATTTAATCTGTTTCTATTTTAATCTAGAACTGATTCATTTTTCTCTGTTGTGTCTGCTGAAAATACACAATCATCTCATATTGTTCAACTGCTCATTAATTTCTTTCCTGACACTTTGAGGCAGAGAGGCACTGAATGAAGGGGCAACCTGTAAATATGAAGCGCAATTAAATATAGGCTTCAAAGCTTTGTGTAACATCAGAAAACTACTTATGGTTAATTAATGACACCCTGAGTTGTTAAGGAGAAACTGCTCTGTCCATACACATAAATATCTGATACAACTTGTTAACCATCTATATATTTGTAATCCTGTAGTGGTATAGTACAGTTTACAGCAGACAAATGTTAAAGTGGGCCATGCTGACACCTTTAATTAATGAATATTTAAATCTGATAGGCTGTCTATTAGAGAACATTTATTATGGGCTGCAATTTGGTGGTTCTTCTAGTGGATGTCCCTGCTCAGCAAGTATCACTGAATGACATTGAAATTTAATTTAATTTAATTTAATTTAATTTAATTTAATTTAATTTAATTTAATTTAATTTAATTTAATTTAATTTTTTAATTTAATTTAATTTAATTTTTTTAAATCAGACACTGTACCCGTACATGCCATGTTGCTATCTGGTTATTTCACATTGTGAAATGTCTGACAATAATTTCATTTTCAAAGATTAGGCTGGAGAGTAAAGGCAGGCTAAACTTGGTAGTTTGTTGTTTTGTGGTTCAGTTTACAGGCCTTACAGGACTGTTGCAGAGCAGGCCGTGGCCACCGCTAGGTTAGATCCTCGATGGGGGTAGAAGGACAGATCAATGTGAGATCATAAACACCAAATGAGTCCTTGGCAGAGAAGATTTGGCAGAGAAGATTTGGCAGGTTTTTCATGGGCGAAACCCACATACTGCTGCTGAACCCACAAATGCTTTTTCTTCATAAATGTGCCACAGTTTAAGTGGAAATAAACAGGCCTTCCAGCAGTAAAAGATTTATTGATAAGAAGCTCTGTTACAACAAAGAAATAATAGATGAAACACAATTTTCCTGACTTTCTGTATTAAATTTAAATCTGAAACAGAAATTTGGAAATTCTTCCAGAAATAGTGACGCAGTTGCTGCAGGACTGCACAGGCACTCTGCACCTTTGCTTTTATAAAGGAATATAACCACAGTACAACCAGTTGGCAACCATTTGACTCGAGCTCCCTGTTGCAAAGAGATGTGCCGCAGATGAGTTGCAATCATCAGTCTTGTTGTGAGTGATTGCAGTCAGTCTGAGTCTGGCCACAACTGCTTGGAGACAGGTTGCCTCCCACCAGACAACTTGTGCAATCACCTTGTGGTTGAAAGTGGTCCCCAAGACGTTGAAGATTTTGTTTCACACTACTGATACCAGGTTCGGAAGAGAGTCGTGGCAAGCACTCAGGAACAAGCGCAGGATGTCATAGGTGTGTCGTAAATGGGGAAACTAGGAAATGTGAGCATGTTCTAGGCATGTTTGGATTCCCTTCATTGTCTTTCTATCTGTGCCAGCCAATCCTTACTGTTTATTTGTTCCGCACATACAGGAGAACTGTTAAGAATGGATGTTTAAGAACTGAGGGGGTGCTGTATAGATTCTAATTTTAATTTGTGATACGAGGCTCTGTATTTATAATTGTGATGACACGACTTTCCCAGCAAAATTTTGCTGTTGAATATCCATCCATTTTAGTCATCTAGTCTTGACTGAAAGAACAAAACAAAACAGGAGATCCAAAATGACAGCTAGAAACTTGAAATCCCATTTGGACTTTCTAGCAATGTGAAGTTAGTGTACAGTTTTTTTAAACTGATCATTTTATCAATTAGAAACAAGTCTAACAAACCCCGCAAATTCATCAAATTTAAAGACGGGACACCCCAATGTGTTAGTTTTCTCTGCTCGTGTTATCTGGTAATTTGCCATTGGTCCGTGGTTAATAAAGTTGTACAGAATCACTTGACATTCCACACGTGATTCGTGTGACTGTTCGAACACTCCTTTCTCTCCCTGTGCTCACTGACTTGGAGTCTCACCTCCTCATTACTCCTCGTGTTGAACTGCTGAACCTCCAGATGTGCTGCTGAACCACTCCACTCACACACTCCCTGATTCATCTCTCTTGTTCTCCCGTGTCTCTCCTCTGCTTCATCTCCTCCTTCTTCCCCTTCTCCTCCTTCTTCCACCCTCCCAACTCCTTTCCCTTTCCACTTCCTTGTCTTTACATTTGTCTCAGCTCCCTCTTTCCACTCTTCCCCACATCCGTCCTTTTCCTGCCTTCCCATATCTCCCCTTCCTCCCCCGGTCCTCCTCTCTGTCGCTGTTGGCAGCCTATTTAAATGCTCCATTGGAGAAGGATTAAGGTTTATGCAAGGTCAGTGTGGGATGTGATAATTATAATCACAGCTTTTTGCCTGGCCAATGACGGCCATTTGTTATTCTCAGCTCAGTGGCTTCAGAAGCCCCTGAGGGGGAGCTGGTGGGAGGTGTTGACAAGAGGCTGGCTGATTTACTGGGCCTCCTCCTCCCACCCTCCTTCCCCTCCTCTTTCAGCACAGGCTTTGGGGTTTGCATGCCCTCTGCCTTTTCCTCCTCTTCCCATCCCTCCCTTATCGCCTCTGTCTTTCTCTTAGTACATTCAGCTCTCTGTCTTCTTTTTTATTCGTCTACAGCTTTGCTCTCAACCCACCTATGCTTTCTTCTCCTCCACTTCACTCTTTACATTCAAGGGCATCTTGCTGTATATGGAATTTGTTGCACCTCTGTGGAAAGAGCATGAGAGCAAGACTAGGTAAGAGTGAACTGATACAAGGAAGCAACTGTAGAAAGCAAAACTATCTTTTCTGGAAGTACTTAAACATGAACATCATTGTGCCAGACTGCTGCGAGTTCACCAGACAGACATGAGACTTCACTTCCATCTTATTCAATGTTTGCTGCAAACAAATACTTCTGAATCTGCTTTGTAATCATATAAAAATATACTCTTTATGAGCTGCTCTAGACAGGACGCAACAGTGGTGCAGCAGCACTCAAAAAGCCATTATTTCCAATGGCCGTGCACTGTGCAGCTCGAGGGTCCACACACCATCCTGAAGGTTTATGACTGAATTGTCTGAATCAGACAAAAAAAGTTTGAGTTTACATCATACACTGTATATAGAAGATGGAAATGGATTCTTGGTCAAAAACATTTTGAATTTTTTTTTACTCTCCACTCATTTAGATGCAAACTGGTATATTCAGAAAGGCCAGAGCAGCTAGCAAGCTCCAAAATAGGGCTGTTACAATATCAGATTTTAATTTCACAATTATGCTGGTTAAAAAAAAAAATCACAATGACAATATTATATCATTATTATGCTTTTAGTTGAATTAATCTATAAGTTTGCTTATTGTGCGTTGTCTTTTGTGGCAGATTATTTAAAATTTAAACACATGGAGGTGGTGACAGATTATATAATTTTACATTTAGTTATGATATTATCATATGTGTATTATTAATACTATTTTTTTTTATTGTGGTAACTCCTCTACCCCAACTGTGATGCTTCTGAGACTCGCTGCAGTGCATCTGGTGCGTTCATAGTCATTAAAGAAGTCTTGAGCTGTTTCTGCATATGAAATGCAACCCCTGAAGTACAATGTCAGTGTGATGTCAGATTGTGCAGATGCACAAATCACGCAGCTAACAGTCTAGTGCATTCACTGTTAGCAAATTAGGTGCCATCTCTGTTGCTTCCTAAATGCTCTATCCAGGCAGCTCCCATGCCTAAACCACACAGTATTTCATCTGCCTCAAAAGTCTGAAGTGATCTATTTCCTGTGCTGCATGTGAGAGAAGAAAACTGTGGAAAATGTCCCGATTGTCCAAAGTTAATTTGTGAAAATGGTTTATTATGCTTATGGTAGCTATTGTTATGTCTAATATTATGGTGGCTAATAGCAGTTTGGAATTATAATGGACATTTTTCTGACTGGAAGACTCTTCTTTACTTATGCTGTTCGAAATTGTGGCCAAGATCTCTATTTAATGTTTAATTTTAGCTTAAGCTTTGTAAATTGAACATGGTAACATACAACAATTCGAATTTGGAGCTCAGCCTCCTGGGAGTTGCCCCATACAGCTACAGTGTACTGCTCTCTGCTTGGAGTTGCCAGCTTACAGCAGAACAAGGCTACACAAACCTCTGCACAGTGGGATTTGGCCAGTTCAAGTCTAGTCTATATGCCTGCCCACTGGGAGCTAAACCTCCTTGCTTTGCTCTTTGCATGTGAGCGTGTTCTTCCATGGAAGAGGGAGCTGCAGGGCTTTCTTGGTGATTTCTGAATTATTAGTGTGATGTTGTAACCACAGGCCTGTATCAGGCTGCCATGTGCAGTCTTTATGTTCTGAACATGCTGCAGAGCTAACCAAACCTCCATCCATCATCCCTCCAGCACTGCTAGCCATGTTTGACTGGTCAGGACTGCTGCTGGGAATAGATTGGTAGATTTGCCCAGCTCACACGCACACACAGGGGACTAGTCATGGCCAAGGATCAGAGTGTTTTCTAGCTGACTGATGTTAGAACCTGAACTAAGCACAGCCGAGATAGAAGGCAGAGCAAAGGCCATGGGTCAGACAGGGATTTGGGTGAATGGCTCCTTTAAGTTGCTGCAGAGCTGTCAGTCAGTGAATTTAGAGGGAATGGGAAAACCTGGTGAAACGATAGGTTGCAGGTTTGAATCCCTGAAGTACTTGGATGGGGAAAAAATGAACAATAATCCACAGAACCACAGATAATAAATGAAATATGTACTGTTACATCTTGATTATTCACTTTGCATGTGCATATGCATTATGACTGGTATGTTATTGAGTGCTTTTGTAGGACTAGAAGTATTAACAGTTTTAAGACTGATATCACTTTGAAATTAGTCTATAAATATAAGGGAACTGATTGTGGCTATTTAACAAATTTCGGTGTCTTTATAAAAAGTTGAGCAGAAACATATTATTATTATTATTATTATTATTATTATTATTATTATTATTATTATTATTATTATTATTATTATAAATCCATGTGATTTAAGTCATTTTCCCCAGCACTTTTAATTTTAAGATACTGGGCTATTTTTTCTACCATATAAATCTTCTTTTTGAGTAACAGAAATAACACATCCAAAATACACATTTTGCTGTTTATTTTACAACACTTTATCTATGTAACACTCATGCAGAAGATTTGGAATAATATTTATCTTAATCATAAATATCTGTTAGTTAAAACTGATCACCTGGATATACTGCTTTCTAGTAAAATCAAATCATGACATATATAAAATTTTACAACTAATAAGACTATTTTCTTAAATGAAGCTTCATACTCTGAGGCAGAAATCTTCACTTGAGAAATTTTGACTTTAGCAATGCTTACATCCACGCTTACACTCAGCAGCATACCAAGCTTTTTAGTTTTAATCCTATCTATATACTAAATATTGAATTTCCTGTTTATATACCTTTCAGGGCAAAGATAAATTTACTAAAAATTTGGCCATCTTTTTTTTGTCGGCCTACTGAGAGACTTCAAGACTCACGTGGGGAACGACAGTGAGACCTGGTGGGGCAATGTTGGGATGAACGGTCTGTCTGATCTGAACCCGAGTGGTGTTCTGTTATTGGAGTTCTGGACAGTTTGTCCATCACGAACACCATATTCAAATGTCCATGAGTGCATGTGGCACCAGGACACCCTAGGTCACAGGTCCATAATCCATTTTAAAATCGTATCATCAGATCTGCGGCTGTATGTTCTGGACACTCAGGTAAAGAGAAGAGCTGAGCTGTCAACTGATCACCACCTGGTGGTGAGTTTGAGCAGGTGGTAAGGGAGGCTGCTATACAGTAAGGGTGCCATGGGAATGCCAGGCAGAGGCCCAGGTCTGTGAGCTGTTCAACTTTCACCTCCAGCTGAACTTCAACAGCTTTCCAAGGGAGGGTGAGGACATAGACTTTGAATGGACCATGTTCCGCACCTCTATTGTTGAGGCTGCTACATGGAGCTGCGGTTGCAAGGTTGTTGGTGCCTGTTGTGGTGTTAATGGCTGAACCAGATGGTGGACACCAGATTTGAAGGAGGCAATCAAGCTGAAGAAGGAGACCTATCTGGCTTGGTTAACCTGTGGGACGTCAGAGGCAACTGATGGGTACTGGCAGTCCAAGCGGAATGTGGCTGAAGCAAAAACTTGGGTTTGTTGAGAGTTCATTGAGGCCATGGAAAAAGACTTTCAGACTGCCTCAAAGCGATTCTGGTAAACTGTCCGGGAACTTGAGCGAGGAAAGAGGTGCTCTATTCAAATGGCGAGCTCCTGAATCCAAGCTGGGAGCTGGTTCCACAGAAGAGGGACCAGAAAGCTGAAGGCTCTGCCTCCCATTCTACTCTTAATACTGTCTAACATCAGTCAATACTGGAGAAATATGCTTTTTCTTTCTAGTCCCTGTCAGTACACTTTTTGCAGCATTTTGGATCAGCTGAAGGCTTTTCAGGGATTTTTAGGACAGCCTGATACTAATGAATTAGAACAGTCTAGCCTAGAGGTAATATATGCATGAATTAGCTTTTCAGCATCATGCTCAAACAGGATGCTACAAATTTTAGAAATATTACGCAAATGCAAAAAAGCAGTCTTACATGTTTGCTAGGACATATCCTAGTCAAAAATGACTCCTAGAGTCTTCAAAGTATTACTAGAGGCCAAGGTAAGTAAATAAGTAAAATTTATTTATATAGCACCTTTCTAGATAAAAATCAGAAAGTGCTTCACAACAAAGGAAAACTTAGTAAACACACACAAACCACTAGTTAAAAGCAAGCCTGTACAAATGAGTCTTGAGCTGTTCCTTAAAAGATTCAGTAGAGCCTGCAGATCTCAGGTGAGATAGCAGGGTATTCCAAAGTTTAAGAGATGCATCCAGAGTAAGTATCTGGTTCGATTTTTAGGGTCCAGTACAATCACCCTAGTTTTATCTGAATTTTGAAGCAGGAAATTAGAGGTCATATAGACCTTTGTGTCTCTGAGACATTCCTGTAGTTTAACTAATTGATGTGTGCCATCTGGCTTCATGGATAGACAAAGCTGGGTATCATCTGCATAGCATTGAAAATGCATGCAAAGCTTTCTTATAATACTGCCTAAGGGAAGCATGTATAGCGTAAAGAGAATTGCTTCTAGCACAGAACCCTGTGGAACTCCATAATTAAGCTTTGTGCATGAATAAGACTCCCCATTTACATAAACAAATTGGAGTCTATTAGATAAATATGATTCAAACCACTACAAAACAGTATGTCTCTGTAATAAAATATTATGGTCAACAGTATCAAAAGCTTCACTGAGGTCTTAAAGCACAGGCCATGAGAAGATCATTTGTAACCTTCACTAAGGTTGTTTCTGTACTGTGATGAATTCTGAAACCTGACTGAAACTCTTCAAATAAACCGTTCCTCTGCAGATGATCAGTTAGCGAGAAAAAGATTCGAGATTGGCCTATATATAGCCAAGATGGCTGGGCCAAGTGATGGCTTTATAAGTAATGGTTTAATTACTGCCACCTTAAAAACCTGTGGCACGTAGCCAATTAATAAATATAGATTGATCATATTTAAGACTAAATCTTAATTAATGGTATGACTTCTTTGAGTAGTTGTGTAGGAATGGGGTCTAATAGACATGTTGATGGTTTGGAGGAAGTAACTATTGAAGTTAACTCAGAAAGATCAATTGGAGGGAGAGTCGAAATAAATATCAGCAGTGCTGAAAGTAGCTGAACACAAATACGCATCTGTAAGATCGGTATGAATAATTTTATCTCTAATGGTTAAAATTTTTATTTCTGAACCAGTTCATGAAGTCATTACTAGTTAAAGTTAAAGGAATCCTAAGTTACACACCAGTTGTATATTAACGCTAGTGACCTCCAGTTGGCGTAACTGCATGTCATTACTGCAGATGTGAACGGTTATTTTGCCAAATTTACATTTAGCCTTAGCCATCAGTTTCAAATTTCCTGCTATGTCGCCTGCTCTTGACCCTGGAAGACATTCGACTATGGTTGCTGGTGTCACTAGGTTCTCGTTTCTCAAAACAGTCGCCAATGGCCAGAGTTTGTTCCTCGGCATGTGTGTTGCAGAGTGGGGAAAAACTATTTGAAACGTGAATGGGTTGGTGGTGTACTGAGGGCTTTTGTTTAGGAGTACGCATCCTCCTCACAGTCATGCAACTGGCCTGATTTCCCGGTGATCGTGATCTGCTGTGGGAATGCTAAAGGTGGTTAAGTTAACTTGGTACGCACCGACTACAGGGGCCTGGCTAGCTAGAGGATTTTCCAGGGTGCGGAGCCTCCCTCCAAAACTACAAACAGGATGCATTTGTTACGATACTGTTAGCACTCTGTATGTAAGTACATGGAATTTAAAATGAATCCTAAAATTTACTGGGAGCCGTTGAGTAAAAAATGGGAGTGATGTGAGCTAGAATGTTTTAATAGTCTGGCCGTGGCAGTTTGTATAGCTTGGAGGCGTGAAAGAGATTACTTGTCTAGGCCAGTAAATAGGGCATTACAGTAATCTAGGGACAATGACACAAAATTCATGAATAACTTTCTTCAGTTCAGCCATGGAGACCATATGTCACAATTTAAAAAGTTCCTTAAATGAAAGAAACAGGAAAGAGACCGCATCGCTACATGACATATGTATGTGGTCGCCTGCTCAACCTCTGAGCCACCACAGCTCCCATTAAAATGTCTTTTAAATGTACAGCTGCTCCACCTCCACGACTAGAAAATGAACAGTCTCCGGGATGTAGCTACAAAAGAAACTTCATTCTCATGCTGCCACATCTCAGAGATAAACATAAAATCCAACTTCTGATTACAGAAAAAGTCATTTAAGATATACTTGTGTATATGAGTGAATTTGTTTCCATAATTTTAGCAGAGAGAACCACCAGGGCAGGTGCAGAAGGGCCTGGAAAACAGTGTGGCTGGAGTAAGCTGTGTGGCAAATCTGAATTCCTGCCACACTTTCAGATGGCAGCCTGGGCAGTAAACACAATGGAGCATGGAAACTAGTCCAACGAAGAAAGTTGGACAAAGTTCCTGTAGATCCATTTTTCACTGAAGCTGACCGTCTCTCTTCACCCATTTCCTCTGATGGGGTCTCCTAAGCAAAGGTGGATTGACTATCTATCTATTACCCTACTCACCTATTCATCTGTATTGTCTCCACTTAATAGAGATAAACAGATCCAAAATGGGTCTTCCTATTATACTCATGGGGATCTGAAAAAACAACTCTTTGCAGAGTGATTTTGCTCTGTCATTCACTGAAATGTTTGCCTTGTCTATCTCTGAACATTTAGTTTTAGCTGAAGTCTTGCCAGAGCATTTTACATTTATTAATAGTGCTCATTAGCCTCACCACTAAGCCATTTTTCTGTCAGTTGCAAGTCATGTTGTTGCAGTGCCCAGCATTTTCTTTTAACCTGCAGCAGTACTAATCTGTCACATACAGTATTTTGTAAATGTAATTACTGAATCATATAATCTGACACTTGAGTGTATAGTTGCAATCCAAATAGCATATAATGTATGGCAGTGGTTCCCAAAGTCAATAGTTCTATGGCCCATTTAAAAAACAGAAAATCCCATGCCCCCACCCCCACCATCCGATACCGCCGGCCTGTGAAATTTTCTTGGCTAGAAGCCTGTCTTTATGCTCATCAAATTACAAGAGAAAGTGATGCATTTCCTTAAAAATTTGATTAAAAAACGTAAACAACACAAGCTGTTGGCTATAAATTGCTAATGCTACCCAGTCATATGTAAAGTGCTAATGCACTTTTTATTTTTGAAATTCAGCTCATCTGCAGCAGTTTTTAATTTACACCTGAATATCTTAAACCTTATTGTGACAATGAACAGGAACAAGGACTCAAATGGAGGACTTGAAGCTTGCTTTACATATCTTTATTATAGAAACACAAAACACCAAAGGATTAATTGGAGGCAGCAATACCAGAGTCAGGTAAATGTTGCCCTACAGGAACAGGTCTGGGTTTTCTGCTAGAGAGGGAAACAAGAGTTAGTTGAGGTCCAGGTGAGTATGAAATATTTATCTTGACAATTTGTGATATAAGGATTTGAGTTCTTCTTGCACTTGACTGTGGGAGAATATGCAGGTGGCCAATGAAGTCCAGAGGGATAGAGAGAGGAAATGAAGGAGCAGTGCAGAGTGGGTAGGCAGGTGGGCAAAGTAATCTTCCTCCAAATAGAAGGTGACTGGCTTGAGTTAAGCAGGTAAGTGTGTCAGAGAGAAACTAGTGATCTTCCAGGTTGGGGAGAATAGAGGAATCTGTCTTCAGTTGTCATTCTTAGGGAGTAGCACTGAGAAGCAGACAAAAGAGCAAGATTAAAGACTGAACACACATGAAGAAAGCTGGGTTTACAGCAGAGGGCCTGATTACACAAACAGGCAACAATGATCTAGCAAGGAATGTGAGCACCAACTGGTCTTTAAATACAGCACGGCTTAATTAGCGGAACAGACAACACTGACTAACTGGCTGAACTCCTCACCCAATCACTAAGGGAGAACCTAGCCACTCTTCGGAGGAAACTCATTTCTGCTGCTTGTATCTGTCATCTCATTCTTTTGGTCACTAACCTGAGCTTGTGACCAAACCTTAGGATGGGAAAGCAGAAGGACAGCACTGCTGAAGGTGCGGCACCAATCCTTCTGTCAATCTCCTGTTCCGCTCTTTGAAAAAGACCACGAGATACTTAAGTCTATAACACTGGGTGATCACCTGTTACCTGCCGTTACCTGCCGTGAGCAGCTGATTAACATAGAGTGTATTACTACTGAGATGTCTGATCAAAAGCACTTTGCATTTCCCTAATTACATGATTGTTTGTCCTATGGAAAAAATTCAAACAATTTCTGAAAGCTGAAAAATTACCCAACATGGGGTTATTACAGTAATTGTTGCTGGAATTCCACGAACAGCACAACATTTGAAATACATTGTGTCACGGACAACACATTTGATGTTATAGGGTTAAACTCCTCCACTTGGGGCAGCAACTTGTCATCACCCAGTGAGGCCACTAAACTCCTTTCCAGCTGAAAACCATGGCCTCAGATTTGAAAGTGCCAATTCTCATTCCTGCCAGGTCACACTTGGCTGCGAAATGTATGAGCTGGAGGTCACCAGCTGATGAAGCCAAAAAACCCACATCATCTTCAAAAAGTAGAGATCCTGGAGCCACCAAAGTGGTGACCTTTAGCCACAGCCAAAAAAATTATAAACAGAACTGGTGATAAAAGGTAGCCCTGGCAGAATCCAGCACCCACTGGGAAGGGGTTTGACTAGTTGTTGGCAATATGGACCAAGCGCTCACTATGGTTGTACAGAGACCTAATGGCCTGTAGCAACAGGCCAGATATCCCATACTTCTGAAGCAAACCTCACACAGAAGGCTCCCCAAGGGATGCCTACGTCAAGTCCACAAAGCACATGCAGACTGTTTAGGACAAGTCACACTCACCCTTGAATATCCTGAAGTGGTTAAAGAGTTGGTCCAGTGTTCCATGGCCAGGACAAAGACTGCATTGACCTGAATCCAAAGTTTGACAAGTGGGCAGACTCTCCTCCCCAGTACCCTGGCACATGCCTTCTCCATGAAGGTGTAAAACTCTCCTGTCCCCCTTATTAAGAAGGGGAACAACCACCCTGGTCTGCCAATCCAGAGGCACTGTTCCCAATTTCCATGTAACATACCAGAGGCGTGTCAGCCAAGACAGGCCCACAACATCGAGAGCCTTGAGAAATAGGGTGAATCTCACCTACTCCAGGGACCCTGTCTCAGTGACCTGTCTCAATGTCCTAACTATGTCCTCAGTTCAGTTCAATTCAATTTTACTTATATAATGCCACATCACAACAAACAGTCACCTCAAGGCACATTATATTGTAAGGTAAAGACCATGAACAAATACAGAGAAAACCCAACAATCAAAATGACCCTCCATGAGCAAGCACTTGGTGACGGTAGGAAGGAAAAACTTCTTTTTAATAGTAAGAAACCTCTGGCAGAACCAGGTGCAGGGAGGGGCAGCCATCTGCCTGACATGCACCTCTCAAAAAATATAACTACACATCAGGTTGACACAGCCTGCAAGGACTGTGATTATTGCTTAGGGTTCAAAGAGGATTTCTGGTTATGTTCAGTACCAATCAAAAGTTTGGACACACCTTATAATTCAGTGGTTTTTCATTATTTAAAAAGTGTCTGCATTGTAGATTAATACTAAAGTCAATCAAAATGTGAAGAAATACATATGGAATTATTTACTAAACAAAAAAGTCTTAAACAAACCAGAATATGTTTTATAGTTTAAACTCTTCAAAGTAGGTACCTCTTGCTTAGATGACAGCTCTTGCACATCTTGACATTTTCTTATTCAGCTTTATGAACTAGTCACCTGGAATGGCTTTCAGTTAACAGCTGTGCCTTGTCAAGAGTTCATTTCTTGCCCTTTTAATGTGTTTGAGACCATCAGTTATGTTGTGAAGAGGTGGAGTTGGTATAGAGTGAATAGCCCTATTTGAGTAATGTTCTAACTCAAGATGGCAAGAACTACTCAAGTAAGTAAAGAAAAACAACAGTCCATCATTACTTTGAGAAATGAAGGCCAGTCAAAATTTCAAGAACTTCAAGTGCAGTCGCAAAGACCATCAAACATTATGGTGAAACTGGCTCACATCAAGACTGCCCCAGGAATGCAAGAACAAGAGTTCCCTCTGTTGCACAGGATGAGTTCTCAGTCACCAGTTATCAGTTACCATCCTCAGAAACCACAAGTTAACAGTGTCTCAGATAAGAGTCCACTTAAATGCTTCACAGAGTTCAAGTAGCACACACATCTCAACACAAGAACTGTTCAGAGAAGACTGCATGAATCTGGACTTTGTGGTTAAATTGCTGCAAAGAATCCACCAGGAGCAACAAGAAGAGAATGGCTTGTACCAAGGAAGACAAGGAATGGACATTAGACCAGTGGAAATCTGTCTTTTGGTCTGATGAGTCCAAATTTGAGATTTTTGGTTCCAAATGTCATGTCTTTGTAAGACGGAGAAAAGGTGAGCAGATGGTTCCTACACACGTAGTTCCCACGGTGAAGTATGGAGGATGGAAGTGTGATGTATGGGGGTGCTTTGCTGGTCACACTGTTGGCAATTTATTAATACTCTAATGCAGCTCGACATGCCATCCAACTGGTTTGCACTTAGTGGGACCATCATTTGGTTTTCAACATGACAATGACCCCAAACACACCTCGAGGCTATGTAATGGCTACTTGACCAAGACAGAGGGAGATGGAGTGTTGCTTCAGATAACCTGGACTCCACAATCACCTGATCTAAACCCAATTGAGATGGTTTGGGATGAGTTGGATGGCAGAGTGAAGGCAAAGCAGCCAACAAGTGCTCAGCACCTCTGGGAACTCCGTCAAGACTGTTGGAAAGCTGTTTCATGTGATTATCTCATGAAGCTGGACTGAGAGATTGCCAAGAGTGTGCAAAACTGTAATCAAAGCAAAAGGTGCCTACACTGAAGAATCTAAAATCTAAAACATACTTTGGTTTGTTTAACACTTGTAAGTTTACTGCATGATTACTTATGTGTTCCTTCATGTTGGCTTCAGTACACTGTAAAACCCGACAAGTTAGTTCAACTCAAATGATTTGAGGAATCCGATTGCCTTGAATCATTTAAGTTCATTAACTCAAACATTTAAAGCATGAAAAAATTACTCATTATGAGTAAAAGTAACTCAGATATTTTGTGTTAAAGCAGCTTGGATGAATAAAGCCAAAAATTCTCTGATTTGATTAAAAGAAACATAGCATGCCTGCCATTTTTTTTTCCCTGAAGGGGGGGCTTTATTTGACAGTCAGCGGTGAAGAGAGACAGGGAATTCACACAGGACGGGATACAAACCTGCGCCGTCGGCACCGCCACGTGGCATGCGTGGTCACGTGCTCTTCTACTGAGTGCCTCTTTTTTAAATCTACAAATGTACTTATACAAATATTATTTGTTAAAATAAAATACTTTTTTCAGCAGATTAAGTTTAAATGAACTTACTTCTTTTATTAAGATATACTGTTAGGTTTTACAATGTCGGAATTTACAGTGTATATATATATATATATATATATATATATATATATATATATATAACACACACACACAGTACCAGTCAAATTTTGAACACACTCACCCATTCACATGAATGAGTGAGTACGTGCAAACTTTTGACTGGTACATTATGAACAATACATATTTTTCTATTAAGACCATGAACAAATGCAGATTCAAATGGGCCAGTTAGCTGTTAATTGTGCATGCATGCAATTAAGGTGCTGATCGTCATTACTAAGTGTATATGGTGGCAACTGCATGATGTAGGTTGGTCTGCTGATGTTTGGGTAATAAATAAAATTTATAAAATAGGCATGTTTGAGTTTTTGGCTGGAAATTTGGCTGGATTATTTTTAACACCTAAAAATGTTCTCTTTCTTTTTAACTTGAATTATTAATTGTTCTGGCTTTAAGCTTATCTTTCACATAATTTTGCCTCATTCTCCAGGACTGTATATCTTTGCTTTCTTGTTGATGAAGTCGTTATGTACAGGGATCTAACTGTTTAAGTAAACAGTTAATTCAGAAACAAATGCAGCTTCTGACAATTCACTTGATTTATAAACTAATTTGGACCAAAGGTTCAGATGCACAATGCACTTATCTAAAGCAGTAAATGTGAACAGTTTTTTCCAAAATCCAAAAGGTTGTAATTTGGTATGAACTGTCTGAATCTTAACACTATCCATGCCAATGATGAAATATTCTAGCAATCAGTGTTTTCACATCATGCAATGGTGTTAAAACTCAAATGTTTTCACTTTCTTTTGATATGCATACATATTCAAAGAACAAAAATATTATTGGAGGTCTTGAATTCGTGGCGATTCATGAGTCACTGGTAAGTTCAAAACAATGCTGTGGCAGGGAAAGTGTTAAGATAATAGCGTAGTGGGTTACACATTCAGCTAACGAGTGAAAGATCCCAGGTTTGATCCCAGGAGGAGATGCAAATTGCGTTGAGGTTGCGTCAGGAAGGGCATCTTGTATAAAAATCTGACAAATTAAATATGCAGAGCTATGTGCTGTGGTGACCCCTTGTGAATAGGGGAGCAGCTGAAAGTAGTGTCTTTATTCAGATAGTTTCTGTACCATTTCTTCTCTGTATGCCCCGAGGTCGACTTGCTGCTTTGATGGTTCAATTGTGTGTTCATGTGCTTTTTCTTATGCGTGTTAAACCATAATATATACTTAATCCTGAGCAGTATTATTTTTAATGTTCCCACATGTCATTAAAACTGTGTGATTGACCAATAAATTTAGCCTTTTAAATTTCAGTGTCTGTCATACAGTTTTATTGGCCATCTGTCTCTGTTTCCCTAGTTTTTTTTTTCCAGTTTCTCAGTTTGCACTATCTGATATTTAAAATCATGTTTGCCTTTTGACTTGGTTTTAATGCTGTTAATTAATCTCAAATTTATTTTTTGATCCAGAAAAAAATGGTCAATTTCATCTTAGCGTAGCATCAAGGACAAGGAGATATTATCTTATCTTACAGCACAAGGTTATGTATTTGTACCTGCACGTTTGCTGCTGTTACTGACTAAATCTTTTTCCAGTTGAGATTTTAACAATAGCAAAGGGTTTAAGGAATTATTGATGAAAATTATTGTATGTTCAGTTTATATGGAAGTAAGAAAAATATAATCTAAACTTTGACTTACTATGCTTTTTTGCCCTTTCCTTCCCTACAGTCTTTCCTCCAGTGCTGTCAGTTCCACCCCGGAGGTCAGGTGGTAAGTGTGCGTGAGGGAGGTAATGCTGAACTGGTGTGCTTAGTCGTAGATGGGAAACCACGTCCTCCTATACTGTGGTCACGGACAGAAAAGGACCTGCTAATGCCCTCGGGGAAGCCTATAGTGGAGACGCCTGATGGTCGCTTGAGGATAAAGAACATTAGCCGGGACATGATGGGAGCTTACCGGTGCCAGACTGCGCCATACAATGGACTTAACATTAAACGCAGAGAGGCACAGGTCCAACTCAATGTGCAGTGTAAGTATGGATCACAGTGCTTTTAATTCAACATCCAAAATCCGTAGCATTAGGCTGAAAGCATGTCTCTCACACTGAGAGCAACTAGTTTCACTTTAAAAAAAAAAAAAATAATAATTTATGTAGCACCAGTTAACAACAATATTTATCTCAAGCTGGTTTATAAAGGAAAGGTAAAAGTCCTACAGTATTAAAGAGAGAACCTCAACAGTCCAAATATCCTTTACTACTGATCACTTAGTGATAATGTGAAGAGGGAAAAAACAGCTTTTTCACAGGAAGAAACTTCTGGTAAAGGACAGTCATCTACTGCAAGTGATTGAGAGGTAAATATTAATTTTGACAACATTCAAACAGAGACCTGTTTCTGTAAATTATGTTCTATTAATTTTCTAGTAAATTTATAATCACTTTTCTTTCTCCCACCCTCAGTGAAGTCACTACCTTCACTGTTCACTAAAAAACGATGGACCCTAACAGCAGATATGCAATGTATGGTAAAGTAGAAATTGTAAGAGGTGGGACTGAAAGCAAACGAGGACATATCTCAGTGGCTTAAAGGCAGCGTTAACCAAACCTTCTGCTTTGCCTTTGCAAACATTCCACTGAGGTCTGTCATTATGAAACTCTCAGAGGATCTACTTTGAGAGAGGAGATGTGTAAAGTAACGTACACTTTTGATACTTTTTTCCTTCCCATGAGGTTATCTTATTTTACTTACTTTTACCATCCTTGAATTGTGACAGCACTTACAAGCGCTAAGTCATGGAACCTGTTACTCACATCGACCTGCATAAATGTAAAACTGAGCAAATGTCTGCAAAACGTTCAACTATTTTAAAAAATATGCCTCCTCGTTCAACTCATTTCTTGCCTGGGTTACTTCAAGTAGAGACCTAGTAAGATTGGGAATAATAGTCAAACATAATACACACTGATACACACATGAAATAGAAGATATACTGTAGTACTCGCATACTGTAATGGATTTGGCAACACATTCTGACTCCTGACAGCATCAAGGTTCTGCACTGAAGTTGTTTGACTCACAGTCAACAGGCTTCATCAATTCTAAAATGTGAAATCCATGCGCTGGCTTAACTAAGAAGTAATTAATAATTTAAAACATTATTAGATAGATTACCAATATAACCTGTGTTTTGAGGCTGGCTTTCTTATGCAGCTGCTTATCACTCTACCAGCAAATATGTATTAATTATAGCTCCGTTTTCAATTCAGCCATTTTAGCACAGCAATGCGATGTACAAAATGACAGAAAATAAGACACAAAGAATATTTTAAACACATAAATCAAATAAAAGATTCAAATAAGGGGAAACTGAAAAGTCTGGAATTTACTTTACTTGATATATTGATATACCTTTTTGTCCTATTTTTAACAGTTGTTCAAATATGGAACATAAATTCTATTTGTTTCACTTCAGTATACATGGTAGTCAATCTATGAAGTCAGGTTTGATGGTACACAGTTATTGATAAATTGTAGTTGTATTTATTTGTTGCCAGTCAGGGAACACTGAAAGGGAATTGTTTATTTCCCTGGCTTCAGCAATCATACATAAAGAAGTTAGTCATTAAGAAAAAGTCAAAAGATGTTTTTTTTTTCCCCTCTCTCCTAAAAAGTGAGGATACATTTATCAGGAAGTAAAGAACCAATTTCCCACTTTGACTTACCTTACAAGCCCAAATTAGAGCCCTCTCCTCTCTTCCCCTCTTCTCTGCAAGGCGGATTTACAGGGCTTACTAATGCAGGCAGGGTGCAAGGGCAACACTCTGTGAGCTCTGCTGTCCTCACTGGCCAACTCTGATTAATGGACCAGGTGGCCGCCGCACTATGGACAGCAAAAGAAACGGAGCAATGAAGCAGATACATGAGCAGGAATAAGAGTGAACATAACAGGGTTAAGAGAGAGCTTGAAATGGGAAAGCATGGATATTGATGGTGGAAGGAGGTGGAGAAGTTGAGAAGGTACTAACAAAGAGTGGATAGAGAAACAGAAACAAGAGCATATTTCAGTAAAGCCAATAAAACTGGAAAATAAATTCCCCAAGCTTGTTCAGCTGCCCTTTTATCCACTAACTTAATTGGTTTATTTTATCAGGTTTCTTTTCTTTATTCCATCACTGTTGATTGATGTGAGGGAAGGATAGCATCATTTTTTTAAGGCAGATGTAATTAAGTGGATATGCAGATGCTTGCCACTGTTTCCACTCTTGCCTCTCCCACTTCCTCGTTTGCCTTGTATCACTTCTATAGTTGCCCAGTGTTCCTTTTCCCTTCCTAGAGAGGTGGCTGTTCTTCCTCATTGCCATTCTCATCATCATCAATCAGCTAACTGTTGGCCATGAGAGAAGACCTCTCTCCGTCTTGTCATTCTCTTTCTGCATCCTGCATTCTCTCATTCACTCCCCACCTCCCATACTCAATCACTGACTTCTCTCACTTTCACACTGCACTTTCCCTATCATTTGTCTTCCTCTTTGTCTTCTTCTTTAAGAGCTGTTCTCCCTTCTCTCATCCCTCCTTACTCCTCATGCATGCTACCTCCCTCTCTCAGTCTCATGTAAATTGATTTTCTCTTTGTGCACTGTAAATGTTTGGCTTGGTCAGTGTTGCATTCCTGGATGGAATTCATTTTGCATTCAGTAAGACAGATCGCAATGGTGTGTTTACATGGATTATAGTCTTTTGACTATGAAACATAGCAACACTGTGCTATGGGGCCTGAATGAGAAGCAAATAAATGTAAAAACAATGCTCTGGAGAATTTGGGAAAAAGTTTAATTAGGGAAATAAATAAACCCCAAACTTGAAAAAGTGGAGCCTACTTTAGTAATTCTTGAAATGGATACATTAAATAACAGAGTGTGCTAACTTAATGATTTTTTTAAATTGCTCACAAACCAACTTACAGCTCCCCTCCTCCTCTTCTCTTCCCTGCTCCTGTCACCATTGCTCCACATTTTTCCTGTTTTCTTTATCCTTGTTACCCATTTCCAAAGTCAGTAATCAGTATGCTTATGTGTGTCTATAAGTAGGAGCAGGGTGTATGACCATACACTAATCAATGCTTGGATTACAGGATGACATTTGACCACTCACACATCTCTCAGCATCACACAGCATCACATAGCTGAGAAGCTAAACATTGGTTCTGAGAGATCAGGGAGGCAGCAATTATAATTAAACACCCAACATTAAGTTACAGTTTTAGCTTTTATGGGAAGTTGTTTTGATACATGCTGGGAGTCTTGACTATAAGCCAAAAGACAACCTAGGAGCTGAGAAGTAAAATGCTTTGGTGGTTTACAGTCTTTTTAGCATTCAGGTGCTGACTCATGTTCCTTTGACAGGAGTGCTGGCACAGAATGGTAAACTGGTTTCAAACAAGAATTTGGTTTGACTGTATATACCCATCAATAGCCAAATAAACAACAAAAACATTTTTAGTCATAGTGAGTATAAATGTGTTTTCTTCAGTTATTTAGCGTTCAAAAATATGTATTAAGTGGATAATGCGTTTAGGCAGGCTATAGCTTTTAGTTGATCTTTTTTAGTTTCTGATATGTAAAATGTGGAAGCTATTGGCTCCTAAAACTTAATATTACAGTAAGCCGTTTCAAATTTTTAAAAGGTGTAACATTCAAAATTGACTTTTCTAGTGCTTTTCCTTCAATTCAGTGCAACTCAGAGTGATTAAAAAATATATGACTTCATGAAGACTGAGAAAAAAAAATAACATAATGATCAAAACCGCTATATCTATATAGATATATTATAGAGGCAGACTTTAGGTTTATGTTTAATGATATCAGCACCTCCTTCATCAGTCATCCAGAGATTTTGATATTGTATTAAACACAATACCAGCACTTCGGTTTCTTTACCCCCCCTCCCCCCTCCCCGCTCCTTGCTTTACATTATCCTACCATCTCTTTCTCCCATCCTTACTCCAGCTCATTCTGTCTGTCGAAATTACAGGCATAACATAGATTAGACTATAATTACACATCTGTGTCTGATAAACTTGATTCATAGGGAGCTCTAGTCGTGCTGTATCACCTCTGGGGCCTTAACACCAGATCTCATCAACGTTAGTACTGCAGTACCACCATTAGCATCTTGTCTATTATCTACATGATTAGCCAGGGGTGAACTAGCTGGCTGGTGATTTGTGGCAGAGTAATTTGGCTGTGTTGTGTCTTGGCTGACCCCAGGGCAGTAGTGGCTAGTCAATCATTAACCACAGAGGCACACATCACTGTTGACAGGTTAATTACAACTGGTTAATATAGGTTAGCAGCAGGGATGAGAGTGTGACTTGTAATGCCTGATCCCTTGTGGCAGTAACAGTTGTTCTGTGTTGGATGATTTGTCAAACCTCGTGTTTTCTGATGGTTTGAGGAAATCCACTCTGCAAAGAGCAAAGAGAAAAGGAAAATAAGAGCGACATGGATGACACTAGCTTTACTCCCATGTCTAAGTGCAGTCTGTAAACATAAAATTTGTTGTCAAAGTTCTCTGCTTCAGTTCATCTTCATTCTCATGATGAAAACACTTTTTAAAGAAACAAATTAGACAGAATTCATTTTACATGTATTTTCTTTATTTGTATTCCTAATCACAAAGCAGGTTATTGCACAATTACTGCATATGTGCAAGTGACAAAGTACAGAATAAGGATTGAGTTTTATAATGGAGAAATACCCATGCAAAAAATGATTTACAATAGCATTGAGAAGGCTGTTTAAAAATGTTGTTGCTGCCCTAGGATGAAAATAGAGTATAATATTCACTGTATTATTAAAATATAAACGTCACAAGCCTTTTCTTCCTGCAGACCCCCCCATTCTGGACCCAGTCTTTCAAGATGTCCGTTCCAGGAACTATCAAATGGTAACCCTGAGGTGTACAATCCAACGATCAAACCCTCCACGCCTGACTGACATCCGATGGTTCCGTAATGGTGATTTTATCCGTATGCCAATGCCAGACCTGAAGGAAACACCCGAGCTGAAGTTCAAACTGGAACCCACCAACAATGGCTCTTACGAGTGCCGAGTGAGCAATAGTGTGGGAACATCGACATGTACATTTAATGTCTCTGGTGAGTGTTTGTTGCCATTAATGGGGAAAAATAAGGCCTTAATGCATTTGCTATCTGTTTATATTCCTTTACTGATCCACACTTGCCTGCATATAAAGATTTTTTTTCTTTTTTTTCTTCTGTGTCATTCAGTAAATTTTTGAAAAACATTCTTTTTCTCTCTCTCCATGTCTCTCTGTCATACAGCACAATCCTACAATGCTGAGTTTTACTTTGATACACCCAACCCTGTCCGGATTCTGAAAGGAAACAACTATTCCTACAACTTGCAGTGGACACAAAAAGATCCTGAAGCCACAGATCGCATCATAGGATACTGGGTTAATGTTCGAAAGGTAATGTTCTGACACGCACACGCACACAAATATATATATATATATATATATATATATATATATATATATATATACACACACACACACACACACACACACACAATATATATATATATACACACACACACACACAAACATATACATACACACCTATTTGCGTGAATTGTTACACACACCCTGTGTGTAGTACTGTTGTATCCTCATATATTTCCATATATTTTCTTGACAACAGGCAAGTGCACTGGATTGACTAATAGGAACTCACCAACTTTAGTCATAAGGCTGACATTGATCAGTCTAACTTTAACCAAGGCAAACTTTGGTCACCTGTCTTTGTAAGAATCACCTTGAAAGTTGACAGCTTGTATAGATAAAAAGCATACACATAAGCAGTAAAGTTTCCATTCTTAGTAAAAATGCAGTTTTATGAGTTTACGAAGTCAGGCATGTGTAGTCAGTCTGTAGACACCTGCACAGAATAAACAAAGCCTCTCCTCTCCATTCACTCATATGATCTGCTTTGTTTTTAGGATGATAGTTTTGTATTGTATTTATGTTTTTATTTATATATTGCCATTTTTAAATTAAATATATTTGTGTTTCCTTGAAGTGATAGCTCAATCTGATGCAATTTCTTACCAGGATTTATCAGCCTTCTGTACTTTTTATTTCAAACATTCCACATACAATTACTTTGCTGTCTGAATCTGACTGCCAGACCAGTAATAATGTATTTATTACCAATCCTCCAAAGAAAGAAATGTCTTACTTTTAGCCATGAGTCCAGCGACAGTTAGTATTCTTTAAATAGGGTTTCATGTTTTAGCTTGTTCCCAAATGATTGACTCTCCATTGATGCTACTACATTTCTGGAACCCTGTGAGGGCTGTTAAATTAGTCTTGCAGTCTCAAATTAGATTAAGCATGTATTCAAATAACCTTTTAAAACCTTAACTCCTTCCTACTCCCTAGATTTTGAGCCAAAACAACTCGGTACATTCACACTGATGTGGTACACCACATTTATGTACTTTTACATAAACTTATGCACTTTACAACTGACCCTAGAAAAACTCTGATACTTTTAGAGCCACTAATAGGCCTGTGATCTAAAATTAGGGACCTCTGTCCACAATAGGAGAGCACCCTCAGGCCATGTTCTTGTTATGTTTCAAGCATCTACTCATATATTACTGGCCATTGTCAGAAGACATGAAGGTTGTAGTGAATTATACACAACTGGCTGTGGTTGTGTATGGTGTGCATGCATGTGTGTGAGAGAGAGACACTTAAACAGAGGGAATACGAGGACTGCCAGCTTGCTTTTGTGTGGATGAATAGTTAATTCCCCTCCTGCTTCAAGACTTGGCTGCTTACCTTATTAAGTAAGAATCTTCTGGGATACAGAAAATGAGCACTAGTCTTCCTTAGATGCACATTAGATTGCATGCCTAGGCTCTCTGAAAAGTCACTCACTCTTCCTCTTTTATTCCATCAACCTCTCCTGGTTGTTCTCCCTTTTTCTGCTATGTATCCTTATTTCACTCCAGTCCCATACCTACTGTCCATCCCATTTCTTCCCCTCTTTCTGCCTTGCTCACATTTAAGCACCCAATCCCTCCACCCCTCTCTGTCTCTCTGTTGCTCTCTTTCTCGTCCTCTCTCTCTTGCCTTCATTTTTCCTGCTCTGAGGTACTCTGCTGTAAACTGCAAATTTAATGGCATTTGATGTTGGGTGAACCATGGAAAACTGAATAGGGCTGATAAATACTGGCTGCAAGTTCTTATGCCGACAGTGTTAAAATAATGAGTTGCATTAAGTGGCAGTTTAGGACTTATTAATGTTGTTAAGCTTTAATTTAATTTCAATGTTTTTACCTGAATGTTTTTTTTTATGTGTTCATTAGAGAGTGAAAAGAGACTGAAAAACTAAGGAAGGGATGGGGGTTGTGAGCAAGAAAGTGAATGGAAGGGTGCAAAAGGAGAGAAATATGATGCAAATTAAAGAAAAACATCAAATCTCACTGGCCCTCTCAACTATTAAATAGAGTACGAGAAAATTCAAATGTAATACCATCTCAATTTCACAACCCATCTATTTCTGAAACATTTTCTCCAGCTCATCCTTTTAACGCCTTGGCACTCTATCTTTTTAGCACCTACAAAATGATGTGGAGGTCTCAGGAGAAACAAGCAGGTATAGAAGGGAATACAAGAGGATTTAGATCAGTTCGTGTAGAGCAGTGCTCTTCATTGCAGATCTGAGCATATGACTATAACTTTTACACATTGGCTTTAGCTTAATTTTTGGTTATGCATGAATGAGCATGTTTCACATATGAGTTAATGCAGATTTATTGTGTTTTATGCCTAAAAATATGAATGCATTTTATATTGTATGAGTGGTCTTAATATATTTACCTGCTTGAACAGGGTATGTCCTTGTGTGTGTGTGTGTATGTGTGCATACATGTCAGTTTATGTGGTTTACCCCATGACTCACTGGCAAGCTGTGAAATCCCTGTTTACACATCTTAATTTAGTTTCATTCTCCCTGCAGGAGGTTTCCCTGTGTTTGAATTAACAGTGTTGACAGGGCCCTTTTTTCCCCATCAACTTGTCCTAACAGCATTTTTCCTCGAGAGATAATTAATTTATATGTGATAATTTTACTTTTTATAGTAAGAGTGGCAGATTTCCTTTGGTTTCTCATCGCTATAATAATATTTTTTCTCAAACAACTAGAAAGGTCAGAGGTTATTTCATTAGAATTCTACTCTAATGTATGTGCATTTAGGAAGTGTTATGCAAATAAACATGATTCAAACATAGAAGGGTCAAATTTGTAGAAATTCTTCACTGAAAAGCAGTTGCAGCTTTGCAAAATCCATTAACAGAACAAGCCATAAGCCAGTTAGCTGCAAAGGAAAAGAAACACACATAAACAACCAGCAAGAAAACTGACAACAGATCATTTTAGAAGAGTCAGAAAGTTTTGACGTGGTGGTCATTAAATTTGGAACTGAAACATTTCTTTATCTCTAACTTTTATGTTTATGGTATTTTCTAACAGAAAGCGAAGTTAGCCTTTTGCTTTGCCTCAGTTGTATATATTTGAACACAGCTGTGTTGAGTTTTCAGTTTAATTTATCTCAATATTAAAGTTTAGCAAGAATTGACATCGCAAGGCACTTTATGATGGATTGTAAGGTAAAGATCCTACTATATTACAGACAGAAAATCCACCGATCAAATATTTATCTTTGAAAAAACACTTAAATGCAGTGGAGAACAAAATAAAATAAAACGATAAAAAGAAATTTACAGGAAGAAAGTGCTGGGAGCACTAGGCTCAGGAAGAGCAGTGACCAGTTAGAGTAAGGGGAAAGCAAAGAAAAAAAGGAAGAGCACAGAGAGAGCATTTCATAGAGAGGTCTACACTTAGGGGGATGAAGGCAGTGGTTGTCTGCAGCTGCCACAGCCATGGAAACACGGGTGTTTCCAATTGATTGAGAAGTTGAGAAGTTGGTGAAGTCTCTTTTGATCCACTCAAAACACTCCTCTACAAACTGTACTCGCTGGCAGTGGATTCTCTGACTGTTTGTCTGCTGAAGTACGTCAATGTGTGCTTACACTGAAGTTAGCTGATTGAACTCTGTTATTTCACTTCAATCTCTTCATTTTTCCTCTTGTTTCTGTAGGCTTAGAAAGCAGAGTCATAAAACCCCGGTTTTCTCTCTGACTGAAAAATTCAAAGCTTTTGTTGGCATGTGTCTGTGTCATTTGTGCTTCCCCTGCTGAATCTGAGTCTAACTACAACTTTCCATTAACCTCATATACAGTCACATGGCCTCTAACACATGCAAGTACTTGGCCTTGATGAATGCTTTTAAATGTTTTTATCAGCTGTTGCTAATCAGAAACTACATGTTTTTGCTGCTGTCCTGTCCTTTCCTGTCCTGTTTTCTTAGATACATTCACTGGACAGTTTATTAGGTACATCTTCCTAGTACTGGGTTGCTTTCAGAGTTGCTTTAATTCTTGATAGCATGGTTATGTATGGCTGCCAGTGGAATCCGGCCACTAGTGTTTATTGATGATGGTCACATCATCAATCACATCAGTTTTACTCAATTAAAGCTGAAAAAATACAGGCTCTGAAAGGTAATCAAAGCAAGAAATTAAAAGTAACTTTTCTTTCTTGCTACTTCAATCAGAAGTCATGCTGACTGAAGTAGCAAGATGAATTCTGTAGCGTGCAGGGCTATACTATCTGTTCAGATTCAGCCAAATATTGCCACACTGAAAAAATGTATAATGACCCAAAGCATACTGCAAAAGCAACTCGAGATTTTCTCAAGGTACAGAAATGGGATAGTCTTATATAATATAAAACTGAATGCAGAAAGACCCACAAACAAGCAGCAACTGAAGGTGACTGCAGTAAAGGCCTAGTGAAGCAACTAAAGGGAGGAAACACAACATTTGGTAATGTTCATGGGTTCAACACTGAACACAGACATCGGCTACAAACTTTTTTCACACAAGTATTAAAAATTTTCTTTATAATTAAATTTATGTTAGTTTGTCCCATTAACTTCTTAAAAATGGCTGTAATTCTTAAACAGTTTGTGCAGAATTTTTGTAAAAACCATTGAATTAGAGCTGCAAGTCTGCACTTCAATCACATATTGATTGTTTGATTTAGAAAAATGTGGTGGTGTTCAGAGTTAAACCTACAAAAATTGTGTATTTGTCCAAAACATTATGGAGGGCACTATAGATTCAACTTGCTTGAACCATTCCTCATTTTGGTTTATATTGACATGATAGCATCACACAGTTGCTGCAGATTTGTTGGCTGCACAGCCATACCTTGTTCCATCACATTCCGAAATTTCTCTACTGGACTGAGATCTGGTGACTGTGGAGGTCATTTAAATACAGCAAACTCATTAAGAAAATATCCCCCATATCCAGAGATGGCAAAAATACAGACTTGTGTTAAAAAATAGTCCAGTAGAAGTTGAAGTACTCATTCAACTTCTTTACTCAATTAAAACTGAAAAAGTGCAGGCTCTGAAAGGTAATCAAAGCAACAGAGTAAAAGTAACTTTTCTTTCTATTTTTGTGCAAAGCTACTTCAACCTGAAATATAATAATAAAATATTACTACATGAGAATTCAAATGTGATTCCAATCTAAATTCTAATTTTAATGAATGTACTCAGTTTGAATCTCTCAAGTAGATCACAAGCCGTGAAAGGGAATTAAAAAATAGCTCTACTGTATGTATAATTGGGGGTTAAATTCAGAAGGTGGAGGAACCTTAAGATCAGTTGTAGTGGCTCCACGTGGGGAAATGAATCGCAACTTTCTTTTGTGAGCTCCAGTAAATTTTCTTTGCATACAGGCTGTGATCAGCTGACCTGTGCAGCTGCTCTGAGGTTTACTGCTCTTGGTGGATGAAGTGAATTTAACAAGCATCATCAGCTTAAATTCAATTTCATCTCTGCTCTTCTTGATGTAACTCTGAACACCACAGCTGCTGTGCGCCAACACAGAGCTTTACTGTAAATTCACCACAGTCCAGCAAACTAACCTGTTTATCCTGCACCAAACTGCAGTATTTCCATGCAACCTTTGAATAACACAAAGTTAGTACACCTGTTTGTTTTGCAGGACGTTTCACAATATGAAACAACTTAACTTCACATCATACACAGATCCAATATCTGATTTAAAAATGAGAATATTACAGGTTAGCTTTAAACTTTCAGTTCATCAAATGTCCCTGAGTCTTCTTCCTCTCCTGTCATCTTTCTCCATCTCTGAGTGAACTTCTCTCTCATTCTGGAAAATACAGCAGCTGGACCTTTAGCTAGCAGACACACCGTGTGACACACTGCACACAATTTGTGTGTTTGCTGACATTAGCTGAGCTGATGCATTTGGAATTACCTGCCAGTTACAACCTTACTCCCTTTATACTTGCTGCTCTTCAGTTGCGCTAGCCTGATGCTGAAGTACTGCAACAACAACTTATGGGCATATGCACTCGTTTTGGCCCACTTTAACCCCTGAGTACAGCACTATAAATGATGCATAAATTATATGGTTTTGCCTCTTTCATCTCTTTGTATGTGATAAGCCCCAGTAATGGAGGCTTCACCAATGAGATTGTCTTTTCTGTGTTATTGTTCCTCCATCTAGGCTCAGATCGGTTTGATGTTTGCAGGTGCAGTGGTGGGAAATAAAAACTCTGCTCAGTTGTGTTAAACCTGAAGTAATGAGCCTGTTTTGAAAATATAAGGAGTGGAAAGTATAGATATTTGTGTAATGGAGTAAAAGTAAAAAGTTGCCAGTAAAATAAATACTCAAGTAAAATACAGTTACCTAAAAACTCTACTTAAGTACAGTAACAAAGTATTTGTACTTCAGTACTTCCAACCTCTGCCCTCATCATTACCATCAGCAGCAGCCTGAACCACTGATACAAGGCAGGATGGATCCATGCTTTCATGTTGTTTGCTCCAAATTCTGACCCTACCATCCAAATGTCACAGCAGAAATCGAGACTGGTCAGACCAGCCCAATCTTTTATTGTCCAATTTTGCTGAGCCCATGGAAATTGTAGCCTCGGTTTCCCAATCTTAGCTGACATGCGTGGAATCCACTGTGGTCTGCTGCTGCTGCTGCTATAGCCCATCTGCTTCAAGGTTTGACATATTTATTTACAATTTATTTACAAAAATCCTACAGAACCAACAAAACCCTTTAAGACAGGTACATGTGCACAACACCACCCTTGTAAGATTTTTAAAAAGGGGGGAACTCCCAAGAAGCTGCTTTAGCTTATACAGGGACCCCAAGAACAAAAAAACATTACATTACAAGAACAATACAGTTTATCCATAAACCCACACTAACATCAAGTCAAAACATTATTCTTATTTCACATCCTCCGCATACGCTCGTACATTCCCTTACCTGGTATCACACATTGTTATTATTTGAACATGATATTGCACTTATCAAACCTTATCACATTGATTGTTTTCATACTTCTACAGCCGTATTCACAAAGCACAAAAAAAGAAAGAAAACATCAATGTATTCGAGGTGACAAATTCATCCTTATACTTTCTATCCAGATATTATTAAGAAATTAAATTAGACATAATTATTAGATGATAATGGATTTACATTAGTTTATAAATATATGCTGATTTTTATATCCGGTTTTACTGTTAGTTATGCAGCCATTTGAGTTTGTCTGAGTATAATGTTGTAACAGTTCATTTTTCAAAAGTTTCTTAAATATCTTTAGAGAAGATGATTTTTGTATTGTGCTATTAATTTCATTCCAGACCTCCGGACCTTTGCATGTGATGCTAAAGCTCATACATTTCAGTTTGAGTTTTTTCCCCTTAAGGTGATTTTTCCTTCTAGTATTGTGTTCGTGGGTTGGATAAATTATTGGAATAAGTTGGCTAAGTCTTTCATTTAGTCTGTGGACTACATTAAACATCGTGCATGCATTATGAAAAGTGTTGACCTCAGTAAGCTTCAGAAGCTTACGCCTATAAAAGAGAGGATCGGAAGGGACATTGAACTCAGACCATGTTATGGCATGTATCGCTTTCTTCTGCAAAGCGAGCAATTTATCAAGATAGCTTGGATATGTGTTACACCATATGATATTGCAGTAATTCAAATGTGGTTCAAATAAGATACAAGATACAATGTTATGAGAGCTTCAAGAGCAAGATAATGTTGAATTCTGTAAAACAAGCCAACCTGTTCACGTAATTTAGTTGTCAATTCGTCGATATGCTTTTTGAAATTTAAATATTCATCAATACATACTGCTTTATATATATATACATACTGTGCATTCAGAGATGCTCTTCTGCATACCTTGGCTGTAATAGGTGGTTATTTGAGTTACTGTTGCCTTCCAATCAGCTTGAAGCACTCTCGCCATTCTCTGACCTCTGGCATCAACAAGCCATTTTTGCCCAGTGAACTGCCACTCACTGGATTTTTTTTTTCTTTTTTGAACCATTCTCTCTAAACCCTAGAGGTGGTTGTGCACTAAAATCACAGTAGAGCAATAGTTTCTGAAATACTGAGAACAGCCTGTCTGGCACAAACAACCATGCAATGTTCAAAGTCACTTAAATCACCTTTCTTCCTCACTCTGAGGTTGTCTTGACCATGTTTGTGTGTCTAAATGCACTGAGTTGCTGCCGCGTCACTGGCTGATTACATATTTACGTTAACATAAGGGTGAAAAGGTGTACTTAGCAAATGCCTGAGTGTAATAAATATAAACATGTAAAAAAAAAACCTGGAATAAACATTTAATAAATAATAAACATGTTTGCATTTCAAGGATTTCGAGCAGCTAGAGCTTCCAAGAAACAATAGGTGGGTATAAAAATGCATACTGTCAGTTTTTTGGGGGGGGTTTGTAACTGTCACCAAGACTTTGAAACTAATGTATTACACATGAACCTTGCACCACACACTTTTTAAGAATTTTCTGAGGGAATATGTCAACCTGGCAGCCAAGAAACCTGAGCTTAAAAAATTTATGTCCATTGTATTTTAACCTAAACCATAATCTTTTTCACACCAGCCAACTGGTTTTACTGTCTAAACCACACTGAGTAGTTTTGGTGCCAAAGTCAAATAAAACACCAAGAGCAAGTAGGTCAACTAACAAAAATGTAGCCTAAGCCTACAGTAACTGTAATACCAAAGAAATTGTAAAAATCATTGGTTCAAGGTGAGATTCAAATTGCAGTCTGTAGAATTACTGGTAAAGTGCCTTACTTACATTTAGCCACTGCAGGGAATAATATATACAATGCTGTGTAAAAATTAGTTGCCCCCTTCCTTATTTCTTATATGCTTCAGATCATCATACAGATTTTAACAGCAGACTGAGATAACCCAAGTAAATACAAAATTCAGTTTAATTTATTAAGGGAAAAAAGCTATCAAAAACTACCTGGCCCTGTGTGAAAAAGTAATTGCCTCCTAAAACTAATAACTGGCTGTGCCACCTTTGGCAGCAAGAACTGCAGTCAAGCATTTGTGATAACTGGCAATGAGTCTTTCACATCCCATGAAGGAACTTTGGCCCACTCTTCTTTGCACAATTGTTTTAATTCAGCCACATTGGAGGGCAGGATTTTCTGGTAGAGAGCAGAATTCATGGTTCCATCAATTACTGCAAGTCATCCAGGTCCTGAAGCAGCAAAGCAGCTCCAGATCATCACACTACCACCACCATGTGATGATCTTTTTATAAATCTTTTAGCTCTTTTAGCCTACTTCGCTTTGTCAGACAGATTCGATTTAAGTGATTTCTTGATTCAACAGGTCTGACAGTAATAAGGCCTGGGTGTGACTTGTGAAATCGAGGTAAGTTTTCCAAAAAATGTGGCTCATAGTTAATTCACGATTTAACAAAGGGGGAAGTAATTCGTTTTGCCACACAGAGCCAGGTAGCTTTGGATAGCTTTTTCTCTTAATAAATGAAATCGTAATTTAAAAAATGGATTTTGTATTTACGTGGGTTATCTTTGTTCAACATTAATATTAGTTTGATCTGAAACATGTAAGTGTGACGAATATGCAAAAAAAGAAATTAGGTTGGGGGTAAATACTTTTTCATTGTATGCATTGTATTGTTTTTATTTCTTTTCATTTCTTTTGCAACCCTGTTTCTTTATTGCACTTTACACATTTCTTTTTCACCTTCTCCATATTCAGACCTTTCCTGTCATGTCTGAATATTTTTCACCTCTTTTCCATATCGACCAGTCTTCCGTCTTTGGCCATCAACTTGTGTGTGTTATATCGCTGAAATTGTTCCGCTAGTAGCTGACCTGCCCTCTCATAATAACTATATCCAGGTTTTTGCACTCTGAGGCTCAGTCACACACAGTCGCACAAAGTGTCCCCGTGCAAACACACATCGCCATTACCATATATATATGAGAGATGAAAAATATTCATGATGAATTAGAGTTGTTCATTAAATCAAATATAGGTATAATTTATGTACATAACTAGCCCAACTATGCAGATACACTTGTATATTTGCACACAGAAGGACCACGTAGGCCTTTGTGAGCATAACTTTTCTACACACAGTGCAAACTCAGAAACACATCCAGTATCAGTAAATTGCTGGATCAATCATAACAGAAAACCATTAATAGAGGATAATAGAAAAATTAACCTAAGCAGAAGGTTGAGTCTCCTTGTGCTGTCAATCCACATTTCTGTCATATACAGATTGGTCTGCATCTGTGTTACTATCTCATACAGGTTCTCCTGCTCTTGTCCTCTTTTACACATTATTTGTCTTGCTTTATTGAAAGTCTGATGGAGATAGAGATGAAAACTCTGTCTGGTTGAAATTCCTGAAAGCATCTGTGTGGCAGGCAATATGTCACTCACACTCCTGTCACTTTAATGGTCTCATTTTGTTGGTCCCCTTTGTACCTGTTGTGTATTTTTTTCTTACTCTTCCCCCTTTCCCCATCCCTGTCACATAGGCTCACACAAATACGCACAGAAACACTGACCTGCTGAGGAAAGCAGACAGAGACAGAGACAGGGAGACACAAACTTTAACCTGTGGTAGGAACAGCTGGATTCCTCTAAGTCACACTTCAGCACTTCATTGATCCAGTGGTCCTAGGTCCAAAGAGTTTATGTGCATGTGTGTGTTAAACCCTACTCTTTGTTTCTCAGTGTCATGTATCTCCGTCACACTGCGTGTGTGTACACAGATACTGCCCATTCTGATACAGGATAAATTATTTCCAAATCACAGACAGATATTCGCCCATCTCCTCCTCCTAACTCTATACATTTTACATGAGCATAGCTTTTCTTTTCTGCCATATTCCACATAAATATGCATATGCGGTGTGTGAGCAGAGTGTAAATGTTTATATTGCTGAATGTGAGCATAAGTTGGTGTTAAAAGGGCACAATTTATAGTCGTATGCATTATATAGTAATGTATAATGTATGGCTTGGTGTACAGTAGTCAGTTATGGTGGGAACTGAACAAATATCTGAGCAAATCATTCATGCTGCAGTTGCAGCTGTAAATGATTACAATAAAGAGTAAGTAACAACAACAACAACACTTAAAGAATGGACTGAATGGTATTCAGATATTTTTATTATATATGACCAAAAAGGTTTTTTGTTTGCTTTTAAAACTAATATTACTCATTTTCCTAACACCAATACTGTGAGTTCTTGTCACTGTCAGGACTTGGGAAGTGTGCAGAAACCCACCTGTAAAGCATTGACATGACACATTGCTTTTGGAGTAACTGAAACTGTTGATCCTTACTTGGCTTGACAGTATGCCAGGCTACATTACTGCTTTTTCAAAAAGAGTATCATGCTGTACAACAGCCTATCTAAATCCTTGCTAAGCGCCATGTTTCTGAATTATTTTCTCAATCAGCAGTTATGTGTGTTGGTAGTTAGTGAGTGGAATGTTAAATCAACCTAAAATTTAACAAGTCCATTGTGCATCTCTAAGGGCCTGGTGCTCGCTAGTATTTTTGCTCGCATAGTTGCATTGCAAAAAGAATGTTTGGGAAAACTGTGGTTAAGAAAAAAACATTGAAAAATGGAAAAAAAAATGTGTTAAGAAAAAGATGTTGAGCAGTTCATTTTTTTAAAGACAAATTTACCATTTTATACATATAAATATTTCAGTAGGAGAAGTCTCTTTTTTTTTTACTTTGTGTGAACAATTATTTAGCCTTTATGGCCTCTGTTGGCAGGGCAGCAAAAGAGGTTTTCATTGGCTGGCAAAAGGGGTGAACATTTGGACCAACTGAAATGAAAACAGCAAGAGTGGCACTGAGAAAAGGAGTTTGAACTGCCATTATGGCACAGTGTCTGGTGAGGATGGAAGGATTTGATACCAAGCATGTTACTGAGTACACATTTGGGCTGTGGCTGCCATCAGGGTCTCGTAGAGTAATTGGAGTTATACCAAGTTTTTGGCAGACCAGGCAGGAGTCAGCTTAGTCTAGCAGAGTTAGATTCAGTGTCAGAAGGGAAAGCAGAGGGGGGTGTCAGAGCATACAGTACTATAGCAATTACAGCAAAAGTAAGTGAATGCATCTGTGCCCCATGATTAATTTATTTAAGGAGCTGAGTAGAAGCAGAACAACAAGTGCACACATAAGGGCATTTTTTATATATATATATATATATATATATATATATATATATATATATATATATATATATATATATATATATATATATATATATATATATATATATATATATATATATATATATATATATGTACGTATGTATATAGCAATGAATCACTCAAGAAGTATGAAATGTCATATCTAGAAGATAAAACCCAAATTCATGCTGCACAGCAGAAAGTGTCTGTGATGATTATATGATGTTCACAAACCTTCCACTGCTGACTATATGAGGAAACTGTAAAGGAGACATTTATCATAAACACAAAACCATGTGCACACTTATGCACACAACAACCGCAGTGTACGCACACCCCTCTGCTGCATGTGTTACCTGATAATGGCATGCAGTGGGTGTACTAAGTTGTTATGGTGGAGTGGCTGACCTAATGCATTAGATTGAGCTTACTGTCAGGTCTTTAAGTAGCTGGGATCAGAGGCAGATACACAGCTAATGGATCCTTCTCTCCGTGGGTGGAATAACACAGCAATAGCTCTATTTCATGGAAAAAACTGACTTAACTTTAAAAGAATGAGAAGACACCAATTGGACGGGCTCAATATCATTACCATTTTAATATTTTGTATTAATATTACAGCCAAATGAGTTATTATAAGGTTTTGTTTGTTCTTGTTTTTATTTTAGGATTTTATTGAAGCAGATTATACATTACATTAAAAAGCATACATGGTTGAAGAGTGCTGCTATTAAAGTAACTGTTACAGAGTCCTTGTTGTGGTGACAAAAGTGGAAATCACATAGCTTGCTTGGAGCACTAAAACTAACCAGCATGTATTTTTAAACAGAGAAACTGATGTGGGAGACCACTGGTACACTAATGTAACCTCGTCCAGCTTTTAAAGCTCTTAGTGAGAAGCAATTTTAGTAAGGCAGCTTGTATACTTTGTTTTGGATTTAAAAAAAGAACCTGAAACGCACCTGAGGTATGCTGATTGGGAATATGCCCCAGAAAGGTAACTTTAAGCCCATGCCTAATTTCACCTTCCATAAACAAAAAAAACAAAAAAAGATTGTACAACATGCACAATTCTAAAACTGTACAGTAATATGATGATTTGGTGATAAATAAGCTGCCATATTTTACTCACATTAGGGCAGTTAAGCTTCAAGATCTTCACGCTGTGTCTGAGTTTGTTGCCTGTTTAAATGGAAGTGCTGGGTTTTTATGAACGTTAAACTAGAAAGGATTAGGATTGCTATGAAAATCCTCCAGATGTGCGATGAGCTGGAGCTGTTAAATGGGTTGTGTTTTTCCAGTGACTTCTCATTGACAAAATTTTTAAAAATCAAAGCATATCAACGTAAAGTGGTAGATTTGATGGGGTATGACCAGAGATGGAGGAACAGAGAATGAAAGAAAGGAAAGGGGGGATGGGAAATACATCTGACAGTATTTACAGTACAGCTGCTTATGGTACTCTTACCGTTTCTCCTTCTCAGTCAGATCTTTGTATGTACAGTTTTTTACACTTTTGATGCAGCACATTTGCACATTAACATGTTTTCATCTTTTCTTTTTGTGTGCGTGTGTGTGTGTCGGTGTTTTTGTGTACATGTGTTTGAATGTAGAACAAGCAGAACCTGCTGTCAAAACAGATAGACCTCAAGGGTAAGGCACCAGAAAGGGTGTTCTGATGTCCTACACAATATCAGACCTGAAAATCCCTCTGTCCTACGAGGTCCGGCTGGCACCTATTACCACCTACAGCACTGGCGACTATGTCAGTCGAATCATCCAGTATTCAGAACGTGAGTCTCTTCTAAAACCCTTGTTGTTTGTCTGAAGTCATTATCATTCTCATCCAATTATATACTTACACAGCGCATAGATAAATTGATGGGTCGTTCATGATTGATAATCAGTATTATTATCTTTTTTGGTTTTACAGCCTACACTTACCCAAGACCTTCAGGTGAGCCTCAACTACCATTCTTTGCTCTTCCACATTTCATGTCAGACTGGTTATAGTGGTTTGAATGTTTACAGGGTAGAAAAATACAAAATATGAACCATTCTGTATGCTTTAAACTCACTTGATGAGACTATATTTAAACTAAACTCTCACAACTTACCATAGACTTTTACTTCCTTTTTCCTATGTGTTAGCCCCCTCTGTCTGTCGCTCTTTTCTGTTGTGGCCCTACAGTACCTCTCTTGCCATCCCTCTCTGTTTCTCAGTCAATTGCATCTTGTCTATTTTCTTCATTAAGAAACACGCAGCATTTTTCTGGCAAGTGTGTCAGTTGGCTCCGCCAGGGTGAGGCAATTAAAACAACAGCAGATTGGAACAGACTGCGAGAACAACAGTGTAAATTGAAAGGAGCGCATGTAGTAGAGCAGGGTGTGAATAGTAATAGATTAGCTCCCTGAAACAAAGAGGCACACACAAGCTATCCTCATGGGGAGTACAAGCCATATGCATCTGCAGCAGGCTGTGTGTGTGTCCGGGAAGCTTTCACTGATGCTGTCAGCTTGGACGATTTTAGATGACTGTTGTTATACTCTCTTGGCTCAATTTTCATTTGTTTAGCGAGTCTCTGATAATTGCCCTCCAGATGGGCTAATGAAGGTGACTACACCACGGAGAGAAGCCTCTTTATCTTGCTTAACAAGAGACATTAACATCAGCGATGACAAAACTAGAGGTGTTCTTCAAAAATATCTTTTTTGTCCCTAATGATCTTATGTGGCAGTATGAAAATGTCCCTCAAAAACATGTTAATGAGAATATATAAAAAGAATCACATAGCTCAGAGAAGATTAAATGTTCAGTGAAAATGCATCTGATTATAGGTTTTCCCCAAGTGTGTTGTAAGAATTATGGATCATATTCACAAGATGTCAACAGCTAGTAGAAGCACACACACACACACACACACACACACACACACAACATATCACACAGTTCAAGATAGGTTTAATGAAAACTGGGTCTCAATCTATGTTAGACTTTACACGGTCAATTTGAGGCATGTCAGACTGTACTATGAATGTGTGGTGAGCCGTAGCACTTCGACCTAATGGAACACAGTACTCTATATAAGAGCACAGGCACATAAACCTGTTCTGTCCATCTGCCGTTTGGTTTTGAAAATGACTCCATTTTATGCTTTATTCCCTAAACTTTAAAGAACAGTCAAATGCCAGCCTATTCTTGTTATTTTATTGGTTAGGTTTTAGACACAAGTCGAAGCAGCAGTCACACTAAGAATTAGAATTTGACAAACTCGCTGAAATATGCTGCAAGCTGTCTTTGGTCTTTAACTTTCCAACTTGACACGTCATATATGTCTTTCACTGCTATTTGAAACGACAGCTTTGGATGAACAGACACAAATTTTACAACATTTACAACTGTCATATGACTGGATATGTTGAACACTGCCTTTGAAATGTAATTGTCGTAAATGTATTTTTATAATGACTAGAAGTATTTTATAGTATCAGGTGACAAATGTTTTACTGAATTGCATAATAAATACAAAGGAGGAAACAATATAACTAATGCCCAGTTTAGTGTGATTTTTTTATTCCAGGTATTTTTGCTTTTTTAAAATATTTTACATAGCTCAAGTCTGAGTATGTAGGAGTCATACATCCGATTATGCGTAATATGTATACCAGTGCCTCCTACATTGTGCCTATCACTTTGTCAGTAATTGCCTGGCTGTCTGATTTGAAGTGCATATTGCAGAGGTCATTATAGACCTATATATATATGTTGCCATTTGTTTCCTGGGAAAGGTGGGTGAAAAAAGGAACAATTTTTTGTGTCATCTACTGTTTGTAATGTCACCCACTTGACATGTCACTGAGTTAATGTGTTTTTCTTTTTCTCTACTTTTTTTCCCTATCTTTTTTTTAACTACATACACACTCACACACACACACACACATCCTAGACCATGTGTGTGGTTTTGAGGATGAGCGCATCTGTGGTTTCTCTCAAGACCGGAGTGATGTCTTTGACTGGACAAGACAAAACCACCTGACGCAGAATCCCAAGCGATCTGCAAACACCGGCCCAGACACTGACCGCAGTGGAACAAAGGAGGGTGAGGAAACCATGACTCATTTCAAGAGAGAGACAAATGCATAATGTGGAAGTGGTTGTAAATTCAAAAACACAGAAACAAAACAAATGTGCATGTACAGTCAAGAACATTCACCTTTAGGCAGTGTGCTTTTTCTGTTGTTGTTCGGGCACTCTTGCATTTCATATCAATTAAAAATAAAATAATGACATTAGTCCCAAGTTCCAACTTTGATGTGAGAAGTAACACTTTCACATCAGCGTATAATGAACTTCTACTGAAGATATTTTTTTTTACTTCAACTCTCAAAGCTGATTGAGAGTTAGGAGTTAACAGTACACTGAGGTGGTGTTGTCTGTAAGTGTCAGTAATGGGAGTAAAGAAGCGACCGTGCAAATGAAAGATATGATTCTCCCAAGAAAAAAAAGTGTACCTCCAGTCTATTCTGTAGCTACTTTACATTCTTGGCCATTGAAAGTTTTTTATATTATTAACCTTTTCTTTCTCTATTTTTCTTGTTGGTTCTAGGCTACTACATGTACATTGAAGCATCACGCCCACGTACTCAGGGTGACAAGGCTCTTCTACTGTCTCCACTTTTTAATATTACCTCAAGCAGGGGCCCCAAAGGCAGAGTTCCATACTGTGTCTCCTTCTACTATCACATGAAGGGCAAACACATTGGTGAGTTGCAGAAAAAAGAATAATGCTCGCACAAACATATATAGCACACACACACACAAACTATATAATTTTCTCCCGTACGAGAGCACAATCGCATACATGGATATACAGGGGACAGTATACTGGCGCTCTCTCCTATCAGGGTTCTCATATCGCTCCTGCCTCTGTCAAAAGCTGAACCCTATGCTTGACCCTTGCTTGCAGAGCATGTCAGACAGAAAATTGTAGGTCTGTGTGAGAGTGTGTGCATGTGGAAGACTGGGGGAAGGGATAGAGTGGGACAAGGGTGTTGGGATGTAGGATGTTACAAAAGTTCTGTTTGTACTTGGGTCTCAGTGTGTGTGTGTACGTGCGTGTCTGCGGGCATTTGTGTGTTTGGAGGTGGTTGAAGGGGGCAGTAGGTGTGTGATTTATGGCAGTGGCAAGACACAATCAGTCACTTGGGCGAGTTGTTCATCATAATATGCTCTGTCACACAGCTAGAATGCATACATCTTGGAGCCTACACCTGCATGCACACTTTTACACTTGTGTGTGTGTGTGTGTGTGTGTGTGTGTGTGTGTGTGTGTGTGTGTGTGTGTGTGTGTGTGTGTGTGTGTGCACGTGCACACACACACACACGTTTATATTCCTTAAAAACAGAGAAAAATAGCAAACCTAGCGAACACATGAAGGCACACCCATTTTTATCCACAAACACACACAGTATTGATTTAGTGTCCATAGTCCAAGCATATATGCTTTAATCTACCATTTGTTACCTGCTGACCTCCCTGTCTCCTAAGGATGTGTTTGGTTTAGAAGGGCACGATGTGTGTGTCTGTCTGTGTGTGTGTGTGTGTGTGTGTGTGTGCGTGTGTGTGTGTGTGTGTCTGTGTGTGTGTGTGTGTCTGTGTGTCTGTGTGTGTGCCTTTTTTCCAATAAAGGAGAAATATTTCCACCCAGTTTTTCAGACTTTTACAGCACAGAGAGAAAACTTCATACAAATAAATTTCAGAATATATAAGAAAGAATGAGCCTAAATTTGTCTACTACTCAACCTGACTCTTAGATAGATGGCCATGTTGAAGGATTGCATTGGTAATCCCTCAACGACTATTGCTATTGGTTATTTATAAGTAGCTGATCTATAAAAGATCCTGGAACAGTTCTTTTCTTGTTTATCAGTTTGGTCAAAGGTTTTGTAGATGTTTTGTAATGAGACAGTGAGACATCAGTTGCACAGTACTTGCATACAATTAGAACATTGTGTTACCACTGCTACAAGCCTTCTCTCAGTTTTCAGCGTGGTTCTCCCAATCTGGTCCAATTTGTTGCGGCTTTAATTGCCTTACCTTGGCAAACCTAACAGTTTTGCTAGGGAGACACAGTGTGACTCTTAATGATGGAAAGAGACAAGATAAGGATAAGACAGAGGGTCGGTGAGAGATGAGACGAGACAAGTGAGGGGAGGATGAGGGTTGGCCAGCCTTTTTAAAAAGGGAGATGGTTAATGATGAGACTGAGACCAAACTGAATAGGAAGAAAAATACTGAGAAAAATTATAAAGTATAAAAACAAAAAAAAAGAGAGCCTTTGGAGAACCTTCAGCATGTTGATGTTCAGAAGGAGTGAGAGCATGCTGTAATGTACTTGATATATAGTGTGCTTAAAATCTTTAAAAAGGTTGTATATGTTGAAGGCATTCAGGTACTTTGACACCACACGCTTTTCAGAAAAGCTGTTGAAATGCTGCTCTTTTCTAGCCCACATATAGTTCTGCTTGTTGGTAATCCTGAGAGTTTGAGAATTTGTAAGAGGCAAAGGCACCTTTTGAAGATTTTGCAAAACGAGGGC
This sequence comes from Pterophyllum scalare, assembly GCA_024447675.2. NCBI lineage: Eukaryota > Metazoa > Chordata > Actinopteri > Cichliformes > Cichlidae > Pterophyllum > Pterophyllum scalare. Next base: position 48,001 of record JAMQGT020012921.1, on the reverse strand, counting down.
AGAAAGAATAATGCCCTTTCCTCACTTTGGATTTCAGGTTTGCAATAGGGCAGAACAAATAAAGACCTCTCCAGGTGATGTGTTTTTCTTTTCACCTTAATATGTTTATCTGTGGGCTTGCTGGCAGCAACAATAAACAACATTTAATTAGTTTTGTTTGGCACTGGGTAGTATTTTTTATGGCCCAGGTTTGCAGTGCCACTGGCAAGCTTACTTGGAATTACTGGATTATTTTCACTTCAGAGTGATAGAAGATAATTAGTTCCTGCATGTTCTTTGAAAAACAGTTCTATTACACTTTAAATAAGTTTGACAGCATAAATGTTATAACATTTTGCACATGTCATCATTTTACACTTAAATTTCTTTCTAGTTATATGCAGTTCTAGGCGATTTTTATGTCTGTTTCTCACTTAAGAGGTTAAGGTTTAGGTTCCCATCTTCAGGAAAGTATTGTGAACAGCCTATACTTAGCAAGGGTTGATTTAAAAAAGGATATAGCTAAGCCTAGATTTTTTCCTGGTGTTGTGCCCCTGAATCAGGTGTTTACTCTGACCTCTTCAGCATTGCTTTCAAAGCAAACCAGCAACAGAGACATACCAGACAGGGCATGAGCCTTATTTAGGAGGAGATGAGGGATGGGGGGAGTTGAGAACCCAATGTAGGCCTTTCAGATATCAAAACAAAAACAAGTCATTTGATTTCAAGTATAGCAGTGGATGTCCGTTTGTGTGTGGGTTTGTGTATCTCTGCTGTCTTTCTCAATCATGATTCCACGGACAAGTAGCCCCTGATAAAGCTGTGCCTTCTCCTCTGCTTGGCTGACACTCTTACCAACATATACTGCCTTACCTCAGTCCAATCAATAGACAGTTTATTAGAGTCCTCTCATTTCCTCTTTGTGCTGTGTTTGTATGTGGTGATGGTGAAAGGAGGAGAAAAAGGGTATGGCTAATGAGAGAAGAAAGAAACGATGAGGCTCAGATATGTAGTGGTACAATAAGAGACTGGATTGAAAAAGGTAAAAGTGTGCATCAAAATTAGACAGTGTATCATTTTTGGAAAAGCTGTTGAAATGCCACTATCTGGACTTTGTGAGATTTGCCTCCCTGCAACTTTGCTTACTTCCTGAAAATGAAATTCAGGTTTAAGTTGGGAAAAACTTAGCGTGAATAGAAACTAAGCAGTACTGAAGTCAGTCAAGAGGTGCACAAGAAGATGACACTAAAGGAGAGATCTGCTAAAATTGCTGAAATTATCACTCTAATATTTCTTTTTCAAAATTGTATACACACCCAAACAAAGACTATCCTGAAATCTATTCCTTCAAGCAAATCTTAGTAAATTTGCTTTGGCTCCTGCCTTGTCACACGGGGTCATCACAGCACCTCCGCATGCTTTGAGAGTTTTTACACCAGATGCCCTTCCTGACACAAGCCCGAAGAGGTTTGTGTCTCGGGTTGGAATCGAACCAGCAACAATTGCGAGGCAAATGTGTAAACCACTCCACTATACATCTGCACTGATAAATTAGCTTCCTCTGCATTTTTGAATGTTTTGTGATAGTAATGTTTAGTTAAACCAGTGTCACTCCTTTTATTTGACATTTTCACAGTGCTGAAATGTATAGGGTTAAGGTGAATACTGGATCGATAACACCGCTTTTTTCAGTGCCCGCAGACACTTGGAACATGTTGCTCAGCTGCTCAGTTATTTTTGCAAAAAGAATCCTTGCCCTAGTCATCACATTTGTCTTGTGACAAAGCATGAAGTATAATATTGCCAGCCTGGTGCTTTTCCAGGATTTAAAGAACAGAGGCTTATACATTCAGGAAAAGAAAAAAGAAAAAAACAATGTTTTATTTTTTTGTGCAAGCATATGTCTATATACTGCATGTCTGCATGCATACACACACACACACTCACACACACATATAAATACAGTATAGCATAGCGTGCCCCCTGCTTGCATATTTGTTTAAGAGACTCGTGGTTGGTTAATGTTCCAATTAGGAGCTTGCTGGGGATCATTAAGAAGATGAATGGTTCTCTCACCTACTTTTAGAGACCTGAATGAGATAGAGGGAGGAAAAAAAAGGAGTGGACACTATTTGGATTACTTCTCCATGGCAAGTTGAACAACAGAGTAGAGTTTTAAATTTGCTATTAAAAAGCGCAGGCCTCACAATGGGAATTTAATGCAACAAAAGTCAAGTCACCTTTGATTATTGAGATTGGAATATTTTTTTAATACTGAGTTACTTTTATTTTTGAGGACTCATTTCTCCTCAGCGTGGATGATACCAGTGTTGTACAAATTTCTGGAGAACTATTTGGCCATTCTTCTAAGACATTTTTAAGCTGCTCTTTGATGGAGTGAGTGTTGCTCTCCTGTTCTCTTTAAATTAACACAAAGGTGTTCTTTCGGACTTAAGGCAACATACTTGACAAGGTCTTAGTTTTCACTTTGATATGGATCATTATCATGCTGGAATATTGCCCTTCTGACAGGCTTCTAGAGATTAATCTTATCAGACAATATTTTTACTTATCCACAGCCATTCATCGAACTATCAGTAAATGCCAATACCTTTCACTCTCATTCAGCCCCATGTCATCACACTACCATCGCACTGCTTTGCAGTATGCCTTCACTGTGGTGATCCTGGCCAGGTTTCCTCCAAGTATTCTGGATCCCATCTCAGCTAAAGAACTTTTGTCTTATCTGATTAAGAAATCATTAGGCTTCTTTTTTAATGTTCTTCGGCAAAGTTGTATTGAACAGTGAGCAAGATCAGACAAAGAAACTAAGATTGTGTAAGACTGTCTTGATTGACTTTGTGAAAAGAGCTAAATTGTGCAAATAGTGCATTGTCCATTGTATAATTTTCTTCATACAGCAAAGTTAACTGGAAACCACACGTGTACTCAAGTTTTGTTTGACCTTTGCTGCATAGTGATACTGGCATTTTGGCCATTAGAAATATGGACCTCTAGAAATTTAAATTATGTGGTTCAATGCATTGCAGGAATTGGTAATATAAATTTTCAGCTGACAGTGACCAAAATGGCAGAAAAAGCAAGTCATCCTGTTCAGTCATTTTCCTTGTTATGTTTACAGTATGTAGAAAGATCATAATTTTGGAGGTGATGTTTTTCTTTTGTAGGACTTGTAGACTCTGGGGGACAAAATTATATAGGATCACGTTTTATTTTGAGTTTCCTTTGAGAAAATAAAATCAATTTAAAATGTTGATGTGTGCTGTTGTATAATCTTCTCCCCATTTTGTTTTGGTAATGCACAACTATTAGGCCAATTACAGTGACAATGACATTGTAACATTGACAGTTTCTAATGATCTGTACATGTTTGTGGCTGTGGTTGCCTGGGTGTGCGTGTGATTTTTTTTTTCACAGGCACTCTCAATGTTTATCTGAAAGTGAGAAGTATTGCCTCTGTGGACAGAGTGATGTGGACAAAGTCTGGTCATCAGGGCCCTGACTGGAAGAAAGCATTCTTTGACATTACCCCCAGTGGACCCTTTCAGGTAAAGCCTTTGTGATTTATTTTTCTTTCTTGGAATGGCATTGCAAAAACAGCAGTAGAGCATGACTATGAATTAATTTTATAGGTTAAACAGCAGTATAATATTTTAGGAAAATATTCATATTTACAGAAAATCATATACTCAAAGTCCAGAATATGTACTAGTGTAATTCTGTGTTTTACTTGAACACAACCCTTGACTGATCCCTGCCCTAAAGCCTATAGTAAGCACCTGAGATGTGTTCTAAATAGTGCTTGTGCACTAAAGTCCCTAATTATTTCAACAAACACACAATTTTTGTAGTTTGCCTCTGTCAAAAACCACTGTGGATTTTAAATCAAATAATCAATATGCGAGTGCAGGCTTTCAGCTTTAATTCAAGGGCTTTTGCAAAAATTTCACATTAACTGTGTAGGAATTATGTCCATTTTTATGCACAGTCTTCAGAGTCTCAAAATGAATTAGGAAAACTAACATAATTTTAAATATAAGGATTATTTTTAATACTTGGATGAAAATCCTGGTCTAGAATCCATGGACATCACCAAATGCTCTTTCCTCCCATGAGATGCTCTACTAGTCCTTTCTGCAGCCACCATCAGTTTCTGCTTGTTTGTGGGTCTTTCTGCAGTTTTGTATTTAATAACTGAAAAGCATGCTCTATTGGGTTGAGATCAGGTGACAGACTTGGCCATTGAAGTATATCCAATTTCATTGCCTTGAGAAACTCTTGGGTTGCTTCTACATTGTGCTTTGGGTCATTATTCATTTGCAGTGAAGCGCTATCAAGTCAGTTTTGCAGCATTTGGCTGAGCAGAGAGTATAGCCCTGTACACTTCAGAATTCATCCTGCTACTTCTATCACCAGTCACATCATCAATAAACATTACTGACCCAGTTCCACTGCCTGTACAATAACATGTAGATAATGTGGATCATGAGCTACTCCTTTTCTTCTCCATATTTTTTTCTTCCCATCATTTCAATACAAGTTAATCTTGGTGTCATCTGTCCAAAGATTTGTTTTCTGGCAAAATCAGTTTGGCCTTCCTTTTCTTGAGTGTAATCAATCAGTGGTTTAAACCATTGTAAACCATCTGCATTTCCATTCACAAACACATCTCTTGATCGTAGACCTTAGTGTGTGTGTGTGTGTGTGTGTGTGTGTGTGTGTGTGTGTGTGAGACACACTAAGACACACTAAGGTCTACAATCAAGAGATGTGTTTGTGAATGGAAATGCAGATGGTTTAAACCATATGTTATCACAGTGGCAGGCATCCAAAGAAGAGACTCACATATGAAAAGCTGGACAACACCAGGCCCTGACATGATTGACATCTACTGGCTAAAGAAGCTAACTGCACTCCAATGAGCGCCTGGCAGCACAAATGGACGAGCTGCTAGAAACTAAGTCACACCCAGAATGGCTGACTGAAGGCCGGACAGTCCTGATCCCCAAGGACCCCCAGAAGGGTCCAGTCCCATCCAACTACCGGCCAATAACCTGCCTCAGTACAGCATGGAAACTCCTGTCAGGCATGATGGCAGCTAAGATGAGCAGAGACGTGGCACAATACATGAGCGGGGCCAAGAAAGGAATTGGCAGAGAGACCAGGGGAGCAAAACACCAGTTACTGGAAGAAAGAGCAGTCACTCGAGACTGGTGCTGGATTGATTACAGGAAATCCTATGACTCGATGATGCACGCATGGATCCTGAAATGCCTGGAATGTACAAGATTAACAGGACCCTAAGAGAACTCAACAAGAACTCAGTGGGAATGTGGAGAACAACACTAGAAGCCAACTTCAAGCCAATTGCAAAAGTCATGATCAAGTGTGGCATTTACCAAGGAGATGCTCTGTCCCAACCACTGTTCTGCATAGGCCTGAATCCCCTCAGCCAGATCATTAACAAAACTGGCTACGGATACCGACTATGAAATGGAAGGAGGCCTAGTGAGTGTCAGAACCACTATCCTAGATGAAACAACAAAGATCCACAAATACATCAGAAAGATGGCCACAGAGGATCATGTGTTTTTTGAGTACCTCAGGCAGCAGAAACCTGAGAAAGAGGAGGAGAAAGAACAGGAACCTTCATGGAAGGACAAGCCTCTGCACGGCATGTACCACTGGCAGATAGAAGAAGTGGCTGATATAGAAAAATCCTATCAATGGTTGGACAATGCTGGACTAATAGACAACACAAGGGCACCAATTATGGCAGCACAGGAACAAGCTCTGAGCACAAGATGAAGAAAATAACAAGGAAACAGCCCTCAGCTAGCCACAAAACTGTGTATCAGTCAAATTTCCAATTAATTTTGAGCCTTTGAACACAGGGGACTGTGTATAAGAATGGCTGTAATTCCTAAACAGTTAATGTGAAAATATTTTGTAAAACCCTTTGAATTAAAGCTGCAAGTCTGGACTTCAATTGCATATCGATTGGTTGATTTAAAATCTAGTGTACTGAGGCAAAACTACAAAAATGTGTCTTTGTCCAACAAATCAGGGACCTAACTTGACAAAAGAAAATATTTTTTTTTTTTGTCATCTCTTTCATTTCTGAGATATTTCCTCTTCAGCAGCTATTTTCTCTATACTCTATCTTTCCCAAGAGGAAAATTGTCCTCTGCATGAAGATAGAGCACAGAGATTTTATACCAAAGTTTCAAGGAAACAAGGAAATTCCACAAAGAGTTGGGTTTGAAACTACTTGAATTGTTCACAATATATTCTATACAGTGACATTTAAACCCCCAAAGACCCAGAGAAAGCCAAAAAAACTTCGATCTATGTCTCAAAATCACTGTCACTTCAGATACATTGATGTTAGAGTTAACTAATATGTAACGATCTCCTTTCTCTTCTGTGATGGAAGGAAATGTTAAGGGGTATGAGAAAAATATTAGGCTTTTAGCTTTAGTGCAGTAGGTTGAGAAAGAATTCAAACTTCTTTTTACCAACCATATATCCTATCAGTCCTCCTCCTCAGTGGCTGGGTCACTGCAGCTAATCTCAGACATACTATATGCATTGTGAGAGTATGCCCAATGTAATCAATATAATATGACATTATTTATCAAGCTATACAAATTTGTGCCAAAAGTAGTACTAATGAAGGCAATGAAAAATATGCTAAATATAAACTAACCCCAAGCTTTTTATATGACTTGTGTGCATTTTTCATTTCTTAAATAAATGTGGATACAGGATTTTGACATTTTAGCACTGAGGGGTGTATTGATAAATGGGGACCTTTGAGTACACATTTAGCTCATTCTCTGTTGAATGTCAGCAGCAAGCCCATTCACATAGTAACCAGAAAATTATTCACTTCGTCAAGAATGTGCTAATCTCACAGCTGGATACAAGATTTCATACAGATTTGAAAGGTCCAAGTGGCATAAATGTGTAGCTATATATGCAGCTGCTTTGACCTCTGAATTAAAGTCAACAGACAAAAGAACATGTAAAATTAATGGTGATCAAAAACACTAAATTGTTATAAATATTGATGCTGCATTTATGTATTGCCAGAAACTCTGTACCAATGAATGCTCCAATTTATTAATACAAATAGGTAGGTAAACTACATTAGTAAAAATTGCATTGGTTCTGAGTTGGTGCTAGCAAAATTTTAGACCCATGTCTACAAGTTGTGGTTGTTTATTCTCATTGGAAGGCAGTGCCAAAAATGTGGTCCTTTCTTTTGTAGTTAATTCTGCTATGGTATTTCCTTTCCTGTTATAGGTAACTTTTCATTCTATCAATGTTCAGCTTAATCATATTATATTGTGTGTGGGTTGCATATTTTTGAGGAGGACTGCTTGCAAGTGTGTCTCTGTAGCCTCTGAAAGAATTTCTATATTGCTTCTCTAGTTTTAGAGCTACACAAACAGACAACAACATAAGATTATAAATCCAGTTTAAGGATAACAGCTTCAGTCGAACTTGGCATTGATCATCTACATGAGGGATAAAATGTCATTTTTCCAAAAGATATTCATCGCTTCATTTGTTGTGAGGTGTTAGTGCTTTCTAACATAGCAGTACAAAATCTCCAGTCTGACTGCAAGGGCCACAGCATGTGATTCACATAATTGGTGTGCTATGAATGGGGCCATCATCAGTCTGGAAGAGATCATTCTCATCAGGATAGAAATGTTTCATTACATGATAAAGGTGATGATCCGGAACAACTTTGTACTTATTTGCAGTGGCCTTTCCCTCTGACAGTACAAGTGACCCCCCCCCCAAAAAAAAACTGACCTACCAGATCCCCTACCTGTAGGTGTTAAGGGCTCATTTTTTTTGTTTGTTTGTTTGCTTGTTTGTTTTAATTTGTCACACATTTGGACTGTTAATGTTAGTTAATGCTGCAAAAGCCTCCTGTTAAGATGTGAATTGCGTGGCACAGACAAAATATCTCCTCTTGTGCACAGTAAGTGAGCTGAGAGATTGACAGCAGTTAGTTTATTTTCAGCATTTACCATGAAGAGAAATTATTCAAGATAATTTATCTGAATTTCAGGAGCCGGACCACACCTCATACACTCCCCTTCCGGTGCTCTGTCTATGCGCCATGTTAATTGAACACTTGAAATTCCCTGGTGTGTAGGACTCGTGAGGGTCAGCTAAGGCAGTACAGGCCGAAGGGTTTGCGATACACTGGTAAAAATCCTGTATGACATAAATGTAGCTTCATTTGTCAATGAGCATATAAGATTCGGTATGCATTCAGGTGCAGTGATGAACCTAGTACTATAACAAGCACTTGATTGGACAACGACAGTTCAATTTACAAAGAGAATTGCAAAAGAAATGCTAGAGGCTGCCTACTTCAGCTGGTGATTCACTGTCTGTAATAGTTGCTTATACAAGAACAGTCACCAACAAATGAAACTCCATTTAAAAGTATGTTCAACTATTCCTTAGTTAAGTTCAAGGGGTGCAGTTTTTCACACTTTCAGCTGTACAGTCATCTTTCCTTGTTTAAGTTCACTAGAAGTTTAAAGTTTGGGTTACAGTAACTGTGCACATTCAGTCAATAGTGGAAGAAAATAGCCTGAGAGACATAACAGAAGAAGCGCCTGTGTTTGAGCACTGTCTGTTGACACATCCTTGAAGTCCCTTCGGCTCTTTGGCAGCTGCGCTTGCAGTTAGTTCTTCCCTGTTGGCATGTGGCAGAATAAACTGGATGACTCAGTCCTTTCTAACTGGACATGATATTTCCTCTTCCACTCATTCTTCCAGCTTTTCTTACTCAGGGTGTTTGTTTGTGAGTTTGTGTATCTGTGCCTATTTTAGTATGCTTAGAATCCAGTAGAGGATGAGGGCAAAAATGTTGATAATTTAGTTTTATTATGTGTGTTTTGATGTTTCCTTCTATGTTTTCCCCTTTCTCTCCACTTATCTTTCTCTCTAACCCAGTGTTGGGGCAGGGGAACTAGCTGGGTTGAGTTCTTATCCCAGTCTGCTTTCACCGTGTTTTGTCTCAAGGCTGATGACTAATTGCTTTAAATTCAACAAGGACAGTCTTCAGCTATCAAGCTGTCAATACCTGCACCCCAACTCACAATCTTTTTTCAACTTTTATATCTATCTTCACTGTATTTATGCACAAAAATAACATCATCTACGTAAAGTCTAGAATCAGACATCCAGGACTGTGCAAAAGTGTTGAGCCATCCCTCGTTTCTTCATACTTTGCTTCCATGGAGTCAGACTTTCTTGTAACTTTTTTAAAGTGATCTTGAGCAGTACTTCTTTCCACTTAACACTGACCTTTGAATCATTCAAGCATTAAAAAAAGGCACCTAACTCAAGGCATGAGCTAGTGTTGTGTCTGCATATAATAGACAACTTAGCAAAGAATCAATTTTAATTTGTAATCTATTGACACTTTGTTACCAGCAGCCTGTTGTAAAAACAAAGAAGTTTTTCCAATTTCTTTAATTAAATCTACATAAAAAGCCAAAGATAACTTAGATTGACAGGCATAAAATTGTATTTTTGTGCCAACAAGGCAATTCCCAAAGAGCTATTAGCTGAAAACTTAGACAGACACATATCTGCATGGTGTAATGTGTGTCCTTGAGGGGAAAAAAACTTCAGGAAGTTGCATAAGTGGAGGATAAAAGAAGAAGTAGTAGGTTTAAAAACTATCTGCAGCAGATGAACAGTAACTGAATGTCATGACTTTAAGAAATAGGAAAGACTCTATCAAAGACCTGACACAGGATCTGAGAGATGCATCTGGCTGTTCAGTTGATTCATCTACTATTCACCAAAATCTCATCCGAACTGGTGTCAGTGGAAGGGTGGCAGTCAAGGAAGGGAAACAGGGAAACAGGGAGAAAAGGCTGAGGCATGCCAAAATGCACATGAACTGAACTGAAAATCAGTGGCAACAGGTCTTATGGAGTGATTAATCCAAATTAGAAATTTTTGATTCAAATTTTGATTCAAATTTTTGATTCAAATTGCCATCATTGTGGATAAAGCAGGTCAGGAGAGGGGTACAACAGTGGCAATGGCAATTTTATTTATATAGCACATTTCCTTACACATAAACTCAATGTGCTTAACATGGAAGATTAAAATCTAAAAAAAAAAAAAGTATAAAGAAATAAAATATAAAATAAACACACACAGTAAAAATGTAAGCCTCTGAGAACAGTTGAAAGTAGACACAGTCGGAGTTGACCTCAGGTCAGCAGGCAGCTTGTTCCAAAGAACAGGACCACAGTAACCAGAAGTATCCTCAGCACACTTAGATCTAATTCTGGGAACAGTTCAAAAATCTGCACCTGATGACCTGAAAAATCTCATGTATTATAGACACAGAGCAAGTCAGTGATTATCTACAGCCATCTGTAAAACACGGTGGAGGTGCCATCATGGTTTGGGGCTGCATTTCAGCAAGTGCTGTTGAAGATCTTGTCAAAATTAATAGAATTATGAGAGCAGAAAAAAAATACCATCAGATTTTGATCCCATCTAGAAAGCATCTGATTTTCAATGGCTTCATTTTTCACCTTACAATGGCCTCAAACGCACTGCCAGTCCAGTAATAGCATACCTGGATAGAAAACACACAAAGGATTGGCCTCCCCAGAGCTTGGACCTCACCATTATTGAAGCAGTGTGGAATCATCTTGACAGAGAATGGAACAAAAGACAGCCAAAATCCAAAAGAGAGGTTTAAAAATCCTTCAAGCAGCCTAGAGAACTATTCCTGAAGACTACTTAAAGACATTAGAAGAAAGCTTGCCTAAAAAAGTTTAGGCCGTGTTAAAGAATAAAGGTGGCCATAAAAAATATTGACTTTCAAGCTTTGTTTTTGCCTTATATACTGCATTTCCATGAGTTCTCTTTTTCCTAGCAAAATATAAAGAAATGAAGGATGGCTTAAAACTTGCACAGTACAGTATGCAGACATACAGATAAACTCTTTTTTTAAACACACACTCACCAGTCTCTTATCCCCTGCAGCAATTAGCTATGACAGGTCAATTAACAGGCTTATTTATGAGCAGGGGATGCCTGCTAGTTGTGTTGTAATGATTCCAGATACTCTCTGCACGTTCATGGGGAAATTGAATTCATGATGAATGTGGGCTGAAGGCCTTAGCTAGGGGCTGCATTTGCTCTTGATTAACCATGCCTTTGCTACCCAATGTTTCTTTAACTGTTAAAAAGGAAACCAACCCTGAACCCATGGGCAAAGTGTGTGTTTTAAGGTTCTCCTGTGGTGTTGACAGTACAGAATATTATACTTGCATGTAGTGGACTTCAAAGTTTTGAATTACAGCACACACAATATATGTGTACAGTATAATCCCATCGTTAAATTGTGGTCATCTCTTTGCCGTTTAAAGCATGCATTCAGCCTTAGCCCCTAGTACACACACAGGAGAATAAATCATACTTTTTTCAGAAATATAAATAATCACAATCACTGTGTGTTGTGCCATTTATACATTTTTTACAGTCAAAGGATTCTGATTAAAAACATGAGAAAGCTCTGTTCCAACCTTGTTGCACCCTTTGCAGCTCACCATGGTTCATTTGAGTTGAGGCCTGACTGTGCATACGATTCACACCACGGATGGGGCATTGTCATCCTGGAAGAGATCACTTCCATCAGGACAGAATTCTGTTTCATCACAGGATACAGGTGTTCACTCAGACCACTCACTGATTTGCAGAGGTGGGAAGTAACGAAGTTACTGTACTTAAGTAGAATTTTCAGGTATCTGTACTTTACTTGTTTTATTTTTACTCCCTACATTTTTACACTAAAATCTGTACTTTCTACTCCTTATATTTTCAAAATCGACTCGTTGCGTTAGGTTTAACACATCTGAGGTAAGTTTTTTCTCACAGCACTGCAGTGCCTTCAAGCATCAGACCGATCTGAGCCTAAATGAAGGAACAATAACACATAAGGGACAATCATACCAAGACATGAAAGAGACAAATCCATATAATTCATGCATCATTTATAGCACTAAAGTCAGGCATTACAGTGGGCCGGAACAAGTGCAAACTGAGGTGTACTAACTTTGTGTTACTCAAAGGTTGCATGAAAATACTGCAGTTTAGTGCAGGATGAACGGGTTAGTTTGCTGTACTGTGGTGAATTTACAGTAAAGCTCTGTATTGGACTGGTGCACAGCAGCTGTGGTGTTGATGGTCAGAGTTAGTTACATCAATTGTAGCAGAGATGAATTTGAATTTAAGCTGATGATGCTCAGATTCATTCACTGGATTCCACCTTTATACCAACTGTAAACTGTCAGTGTTGGGGATGGAAATCAGCCAAACTAACTCGTGAAATATCTGCTTACATCTTGTTGAATTCAGTTGTGTAATTCCACACAGCACAGTAAACCTCAGAGCAGCAGCAGCAACAGCAGAGGTCAGCTGATCACAGCCTGTACACAAAGAAAATCTAGTGGTGCGCACAATAGAAAGTTGCAATTCTTTTGGACCCCCCTCCAACCACCAGCTGGATCACACTTTGAGACCTGACTGTAGTCGTTTTTCTGTTTAGGTGATGAGGCAGAGTCACCCTCTACAATGTAGGAAACAGCTAATAGCTTCTTTTTTTTTAAATTCTCTTTCTTTTTCTCTGCTTATGTCCTACATAACAGATTCAAGCTGAGTACATTCATTAGAATTAGAATTTAGATTGAAAAAATGTTTTTTCTCGTGTAATAATATTGTTTTATTATTACATTAATACATCGCGAGGTTCAGTTAGCTTTGCACAAAAAAAGCTGGTAGAAATTTTACTTTGAGTAAATTTCAGAGCCTGTACTTCTTCACTTTTATTTGAGTAAAGAATCTGAATCAGTGCTTCAACTTTTACCAGAGTATTTTTAACACAAGTATCTATACTTCTACTTAAGTACAGAATGCCAGTACTTTTGTCACCTCTGCTGATTTGCACTGAACCTCCAATTCATGCATAGTGGTTAAAGGTTCAGGCTATTCCTTTAATTTGCCACCCAAATTAGTCAAAAGTAAAAACCACTATTTCTCACACGCATGTACAGGGGTTGGACAATGAAACTGAAACACCTGGTTTTAAACCACAATAATTTATTAGTATGGTGTAGGGCCTCCTTTTGCTGCCAATACAGCGTCAATTCATCTTGGGAATGACATATACAAGTCCTGCACAGTGGTCAGAGGGATTTTAAGCCATTCTTCTTGCAGGATAGTGGCCAGGTCACGACATGATGCTGGTGGAGGAAAACGTTTCTTGACTCGCTCCTCCAAAACACCCCAAAGTGGCTCAATAATATTTAGATCTGGTGACTGTGCAGGCCATGGGAGATGTTGAACTTCACTTTCATGTTCATCAAACCAATCTTTCACCAGTCTTGCTGTGTGTATTGGTGCATTGTCATCCTGATACACGGCACCGAATTCAGGATACAATGATTGAACCATTGGATGCACATGGTCCTCCAGAATGGTTCGGTAGTCCTTGGCAGTGACGTGCCCATCTAGCACAAGTGTTGGGCCAAGGGAATGCCATGATATGGCAGCCCAAACCATCACTGATCCACCCCCATGCTTCATTCTGGGCATGCAACAGCCTGGGTGGTACGCTTCTTTGGGGCTTCTCCACACTGTAACTCTCCCGGATGTGGGGAAAACAGTAAAGGTGGACTCATCAGAGAACAATACATGTTTCACATTGTCCACAGCCCAAGATTTGCGCTCCTTGCACTATTGAAACCGACGTTTGGCATTGGCACGAGTGACCAAAGGTTTGGCTATAGCAGCCCGGCCGTGTATATTGACCCTGTGGAGCTCCTGATGGACAGTTTTGGTGGAAACAGGAGAGTTGAGGTGCACATTTAATTCTGCCGTGATTTGGGCAGCCGTGGTTTTATGTTTTTTGGATACAATCCAGGTTAGCATCCAAACATCCCTTTCAAACAGCTTCCTCTTGCGTCTACAGTTAATCCTGTTGGATGTGGTTCGTCCTTCTTGGTGGTATGCTGACATTACCCTGGATACCGTGGCTCTTGATACATCACAAAGACTTGCTGTCTTGGTCACAGATGTGCCAGCAAGACGTGCACCAACAATTTGTCCTCTTTTGAACTCTGGTATGTCACCCATAATGTTGTGTGCATTGCAATATTTTGAGCAAAACTGTGCTCTTACCCTGCTAATTGAACCTTCACACTCTGCTCTTACTGGTGCAATGTGCAATTAATGAAGACTGGCCACCAGGATGGTCCAATTTAGCCATGAAACCTCCCACACTAAAATGACCGGTGTTTCAGTTACATTGTCCAAACCCTGTATGTGCTCACTCTAACATGGTGAAGATACCACCAGAGTTCTGGGGAAAATCTTGGGCTGAAGTACTTCTGTTTAGACTTTTTAAGTCATGGCACATCACTGGCCATGACTTGAGGACAGGAGTCTCCATTTTGATATCTGCTGGCTTTCCAAATTGGAAATTTGTCATGCAGAATCAAGTCCCGTGCCCCAATTCCTCTTCATCAAGACACTGATGTCTCTAACTGAAATAAACTAATAAAATAATAAAGCACTGGGTTGTGCACCAGAGGCAACACTACCAAACTGCATAAATGTCACAAAAATATGATGTTACATCTTATCAAGACTTTACCTACATTTTTCTGTTTAGGTATTGTATATATTATTATCTTATTGATTTATAAAGATGAATGTGTAAGATGGGAAACACGGGATTGTATAACCTGCAAGAACCAAGGTCATTAGAGGGATTTAAAAACAGATAAAGAACCAAATGGAATTTTAAAAAAATGTGGATAAACACCAGACAGACTTATGAATGTATCACATCACAGAGCTGGAAGCAGAAACAGAAATTTCCCACTCAACAACAGTCACATCAAAAAAGATGCACGCACATCCACTCACACACATACTGAACATGGTAAACACATGTTCAGTATGTGTGTGAGTGAGGCCCTTGACCTTAACACATTGCATCTAGTTAGTGTTAAGGCCTCAGTCACAAAGGTCTAGAGACTGGTCAGTGACCCTCTGGCAATCTCTAGTCACTAGGGAAATGAACATTGTGCGCCTTTGACATAAACATGTGCCTTACAGCTGCAACGAATACATTTCAAAAGGTGCAACTTTGACTTTGAAGGCAAACGTCCATTTCCAGATTGCGTCACACTTTTCGCTGTTTCATTACTACTTTGCAAGTAGTGTTTGCAGATATGTTGGCATCTTCCATACAAATAACTAGTGACTTCAGCATCCTGCTAACAACCAAAACAATCACAGGAAGGTTTTCAGTGTAGTACCGTATACCTCTTTGCAACTAGGGATGTGCGTGACTACTCGACTAACCGACTAGTCGCTGCTATTGTTACTAGTCGGTACCAGATGTATTAGTCGGTTAGCCTAATTATTAAGGTTTCAGTAAACCCAGTGCTGGTAAATGTTTATCCTAAATGTTATGCAGCCATCTGCCACCAGATGGCGCTGCAGCTCTTACATTGTTATAGAAAAATACCATAAGGTAAGCGCACCTGCAAAGAAACACCCTTCCTTCCC
The DNA here is from genome assembly GCA_024447675.2 of Pterophyllum scalare. Lineage (NCBI taxonomy): Eukaryota > Metazoa > Chordata > Actinopteri > Cichliformes > Cichlidae > Pterophyllum > Pterophyllum scalare. The sequence continues at coordinate 32,356 of JAMQGT020012921.1, read as the reverse complement.
TTCATTTCCCTTTTGTACAAAGAAGCGAGAAAACTAGCGGGACGAATGTGTTTGCGCCTTAAAAACACTGAGAGTAGGACCCAGGAGGGAAACAAGTGCCAGCATTTTATGTTTCTGTCGGCCGACACCGCATGTAACATACCGGGACACGACCGAAAGGTAATTAACACACGCAGTGCACCTGTACAGGTATAAACGCGGCAACATCGGCCACTTAAGTCGTAGCAGCTGAAGTCTAAATCAATGGTAAGCTGGAGGAGGAGGCTGGGCGAGAGGGGGGTCTGGGCTCCACTGATGCCAACGCGGATAGGAGGAAGAAAATATATGGATGTGTGTTTTGATGTGTGTCATGAATTGTAGAGCAACGAGCATCGTTGATAATGCCACACTTTTAAGTCGCAGTTTATTCGTTTTCCGGATGTTATTTTCTCATATTCAATGATGCGTGAACGATCGTTTTAATTTTCTTCGTTGTTTGGAGTAAAACGTGCAGTGTTCATAATGCGCAGTGCCTACAGTTAAGCAGCATTTAAAGTGCGATTCATCATAGAAGAATGCGATAATGGTTTCAAATACCTTTGTTTAGACAGCTTTTGACATTGCCCATTAAACAGGCAAAAAAAAAATTATATCTGAGTGTTTCTTAGTTTTAGACTAGTCGGTTAGTCTAATTTTTTCACTTGTTTAGTGGACTATTAAATTAGTCGCCAGGAACATCCCTATTTGCAACCAATTTCATGCTAGCAACTGCCAGCAACAACTCACCAATGTGTTGGGGAATGCACACTTTCCCTAGTGACTAGAGGTGTCACTGACCGGTTTCTAGGCCTGCAGTGACTGTCAGCGGCCTTCATCAACCAGTCACAACCAGTTGGGAATACATAATTTTTCCTCATAACTGGTGGTTGCCAGGTGATCGTTGATGGGTCTTTAGCCCTGTGTGACTGGGGCCTAGGGCAGTCTAATTAGTCCAGACTCCAAAATGCATCTGCTGGTTACAAATAGGAATTATACAGTCAAGAAAAAGGAAAATATCTGCATGCGTTTGTGAGTAAAGTAAAAGGTACTTTACAAAAACGAGTGTGAGCAAGATGGAATGGCCTTTATTTCATCAATAAAACTCTTAATGCAGCTTAATTATTCATTTCTCCCCCCACCCTCCACCCCATTTATATGTGACTGGGGCAAAGGTAGATGAGGCAGGGTGGATGAATGAGGAAGCATGCATGAAAGATAGTGGTTGTCTCCTTGGCAACTGAGGGTTGCCTTTTACATGGCTGTTTTCTGTCTTGTCTCGCTCTTCAAGGTGTCCTCTTTTATCCATGCACATGTCCCACTTGTCTACTCCACCACGTGGTTTAGGGACTTTGTGCATTATGTCAAAGTCGCTGCAAATATTTTTGTATAGGCCGTTACATTTGTGTGTCCCCTTTCTCATGTGTGACCCAGCAATGTTTCGACTCTATTAAGAAATGCAATTATTCTCCACTGATGTATAGTGGCTTACAGGGTGCTTGTGAGCATATGCAATCTACTAGGAGAAACTGCTTGTTTTATCTTAGGATGATTGCACTAATTGCAATAATTTCAATCTTAATACTCAGCAAGACTGCTTAAGACTTGTTCTGAAACATAATTTTAACTGCTCAGCAGCACAATCGTGGAAAAAATACAAATCACATGACACAAATCAGTGCATAATGTGTCAGAACTTTTTCTTTTTAACTTCCAAAAGCCTTAACTACCACTGTTATTAGTCTAATATCAGAAAAGTCACTTGTACACAGTTTTTAGAGTATGAGTGACATTGAGTAAATCCTATGGGCCAATAGCGTAAGATTTTTCTTTACCTTTACAACAACAGATATTCCAGTACTTCAGTGTGATCTATCTGTTCAATGCTCAAATGCACATACTGTACACAAAACCCACAGCTGTGTAACAAATGGAGTTGTTTAATAATGTAGGAAGCAAGCAGCCTTGATCCTAGCACCAGCCAGAGGAGGTGAGCTGATAAACATACTCTTTCTCTCCGTCTCTCACTTTGCCTCATTTCTTACGACATTCTGTTATGTACCAGGCTCCCCAAGGGCCTGATGAAATGAAATAAGAAGGGTGAGCCCCTTTTCTCCCTCTGCTCCATACCTGTCTGTCTCTCTTGCGTAGCTCATCCTCCTCTTTTTCAGCTGCTATTACTGCACTATCACTAATTAAAGGCCACAGGATCACTCAATATTGGGTTCTTTTTTTTGTGATTTAGAAGATTAATAATATGTTTATATGTTAATATGCTTGGCCCATCTAAAATGTAAGTTGTTTGTTTTTTTCTTAGTTAATATTGTTAGTTTGAAGTTGTGTTTGTTGAAATTGCTTTCATTTATTTATTTGTTTGTTTGTATATAGAGTAATTAACACACGAGAAATGTCCTTGTTCCATTACAGAACAACGGTAAATCCGCAAACAATATCTATGCTCACTTTTCTTGAGATAGTTAAATCAGTTAAATAAATATGCCCATCATTATTTCCTGCAGCCAAAGTTATATTCAAATTTGTTTTCCCGATCAACCTTTTAGAACCGCAGAAAGTTTAGAACACAAAACAGCTTTCAAAAATGTTTGCCACTGATTTTCATAGGTTTATTTGCATCAGCGGTTAGTCCTACTTGCCTCTACTTTCTGTTGCTGTTGGTTCTCAAGCCATCCTGTTTTCACCCATCTTCTATCTGTCTCTCATTCTTCCTCTTTGTCTGTCTTTGGGGAATTCTGGTATCCTCACAATCAATAGTAATGACTTGAGCTGTCGGCCGATGACAGTGGAAATTATGATACAATTGGTCTTGTTGTGTTGTACTGTTTGGTTTCTTTTCTGTACGCTCAGTGGGTCTATTAAGTCCATTTTGCTTTTTGCTTTCAGCTCACTGCTTCAGAAAGTTTTGATAGGAGGAGATGCATGTTAAAAGTGATCAGTGGATTGTTTTTTGCTGCTGGGATGCAGTTAGACATTACTGTCCTCACTAGGGATATGATGCAAGGACTTGCAGCATTTAGCAACTAAAAAGTATCTAGAAAGTGTAAATTTGTACTCCTCATTTGCAGTGCAAAACAAATGTGCTTTCAGACACTGGCCAGGTGTGTTATAAGCTCTACACATATCAAAGGCTTATATTGTGCAGCCAATATTGTAAGCATGATATTCAGTAGCATTCAAACACAATGATAGCAAACATGTTTGAAAAGTGCCCATTACCGCACAACATTGCCCTGACGCAACAAAAAGGCTTATTTGAACATGCCAAATAAAAGACAAACAAAAACACACCTATAACACCTGACACGAGGCTTCTCTGCAACTTCATATACTCACACACACACACACACACAATCATATAATTTTTTTTTTTTTTTTTTTTACAGTTCATAGCATTTTAGATAATATTTCTAAAAGCAACCCATCTACTTCTGTGGCCATGTGCCAGCAAAGAAGATTCCACCTTCAAATGATACGTGATAGTGACAGTTTGACCATTTTGGTGGGTTGCAGTCATATAAAAAACATTAAGGGGCTTAAGAAAATTTCCCATTGCCTTAAGGCAGGGCTGTACAGTAGATCTACTAGAGGGTATGGCTTTTTTCTGCTCTTTGCTCTGTATGCACTAATGTACACAACTGAGGAGACAGTGGTGCAGAGTCAAACTGTGTCAAAACATTAAGCTGCTAAAGCGTACTGACTCAGTGACTTTCCTTTTTTAAATACACTCTCATTGATCACTTTATTAGGTGTGCCTTTCTAATACTGAGACCCCATCTTGCCTTCAGGTTTCCTTTAATTCTTCATGGCATGGAATCAACAAGGTGCTAGAAACATTCCTAAGAGATTTTCGTCAAACAACCAGCTCTTAAAAATCAAAACCTGTGTTACTTCCTGTTTACGAGTCCTGTTATGACCAGTTACACTGAAATTTAGGTGATTTTGTTGATAATAAAGGCTAATGCTCCATCTATGATTGAGCAGTTTTTTAGCAGGCGTTAAACAGTCCATAGTTTCTGAGCCTGTGCTTTGAATTGTTTCGCCGAGGTTACAATACATTGGAAACATAGGAGTTTTTGACTAGAAAAGTTAAAAAAAAACAAAAACATAATAAGCCAACATTCATACTTGGTACACTTGATTGTGCTACTCTGTCCACTTCCTGGAAGTGAAAATCAAGTTGATGGGTTACTGTTGTAACACACAGGAGAAGATCAAGCTTATAAATACCCCGAATAAAATTACTGGTTCCTAGTAATATAATAGAATTAAACAAGGTCAGCAAGAAGCTTATGAATCATATTCTTATTTACATCCATGCAAGTGTAACTTGCTTCTGTTTGTCAACATGGGATTCTACAGAGCAATATGATGATGTGGTTTGACTTTCCCTTCTTATAGTATGTCTAAACAGTAGCTGCTCTTTTAGCTACTAATAAATAGCCCGTAGCTGAGTTGTTGAGTGCAGTTGTGGCTCTGTCTGTGAGTATTGCTTTGCATGTAAATGCTGATTCTTTCTCTGCAACCGAAGAAACCATTTATCCAAATTCAATAGAAAAACAAACATTGGTAGCCTTTTGTGTCCATTATCTGTTATCTCAAATTTACCCTTTGAATAATATGATTTTCTAATTCGCTTGAATTCCCAGAGGTGGTTTTTGATGTGGATGTTATTGAGCTCCACAGAGTGCAGAAGTGACTGCATATTGACGCATGTTTTATTTCTGCTTAGTGTTGAGAGCTGTCCATGGAGAACACAAACTTTCTAGTCTTGTGCACACCTCACTGACTACATACACAGAAAGTCTTTGAGGTGCTGCCACTCGTCTCAGCATTTCCTCTCTCTTTTGTATTCCATCCAACAAAAGTAATGATGTATTGAAAAACAGCTTTCCTTCCTGCCTTTCTACAGCAGCCCAGGCTTCTGCTTAGCCTCTGGCTAGTATTAATACAACATTATTATTGTAAACAGTGGTGAACTAACTGATAAGGAAGCATTAGGATTTAAATTGTATACGGTCTACTGGCCATGATTACTACTTAATGCGTATATTCAAGTTGTAAATTCATGAAATGTGAATTGGTACTGTAGGACCTTTACTGCTCTTTATCAGGCATCATAATATCCTTAGGAACAAATATGTGTTGTTCCTATGATTCTTTTTCTTTTTCTGTGGGAGCTCTGGCTTCTTGCCATAGCTCAAAGACAAGCACAGTAGGTTAAGTGGCAATTCTAAATTGTCCATAGGTGTGAATTTGTGGACTGTTTAAGCAAGCTGCCACCTACAACCATGAAAGAGACATACAGGAATATACAGGGACTCTCGCTGCCTGCGTTAAAAAGTGCTTTGAGGATGTCACTGACACTAGGACCATTACCATTTGGTCCAACCAGAATCCATGGTTTACTGGGGAGGTCAGGGGGCTTCTGAAGGCAGGTGATGATGCTTTCAGAGCTAGTGATACAGCTCGCCCAAAACTAGCCAAGTACCACTACACCTCAAAGATAACAAGCTGGTTAAGGCACAGCAGAAACACAAGGAGTCTGTGGCAATCACTGAATACAAACCTTCTCCACAGACCTGTGATGACAACACTTCTCTGCTGGAAAACCTCAACACCTTCTTTGCACAGTTTGAGGAACACAACACCACACCTGCACAGAAGGCCACAACACCACCCAATGACCAGGTTTTGTGCCTGTCCTCAGCCAGCATGAAGCATTCCTGGTTGCATGCTGAGGGATTGTGCTGAGCAATTCAAGGATGTCCTCACTGACCTCTTTAACACCTCCCTGAGCCAGGCTGTTGTCCCCACCGCCTTTAAAACCGTCACCATCATACCTGTACCAAAGAAGCAATCACCAGTTTGCTTCAATGATTTCTGCGCTGTTGCACTGACTTCAACCATCATGAAGTGCTTCAAAAGACTGGTCATGCGGCACATAAAAAATTTGGTCACCGCCAGCTCCTCCCCACCCCTTTTTTGGACACTTTCCAGTTTGCATATCAAGCCAACAACAGGTCCACTGATGATGCTGTCTCCTATGCCCTCATCTGCTTGGACACAAAAGACTCTGTCAAAATGCTGTTCATAGATTTTAGTTTTAACACTGTCATCTCTCAGCAACTTTTTCATAAACTGGACCATCTGGGCTTGAATACTTCACTATGCAGCTGGCTGTTGGACTTTCTCAAACTGGGGGACCACAAGCAGTCAGAGTTAGCAGAAACACTTCAAGCACCATCTAACTGAGCACAGGAGCCCCTCATGGATGTATACTCAGCCCCCTGCTCTTTAGTCTGCTGACTCATGACTGCACTCCCATCCACAACTGTGGTGTGTGATATGTATATATATATATATATATATATATATATATATAGCCTCCACAAGCTGGTATAACTGGTATAAAACGGGTACAGCTAAGGGAGGGGTGGGAGTTACAATATCAGAATTACTGTGAGGATCATTCTTGTGATAACTTGAGGTTCCCAGTAAATAAATTCATCTTAATGAGGTTGTTTATTGACACCAAACTATATAGCAGAAATTACATGAACACATAAAATCAATGGCGTTGCAAAGAAGGCGGTAACGTGTTGTAGTAGATTATTTGTGTCCCTACTTGCTCCTCTGTGGATTACCCAGAGGCCATCTGTGTTCCTAGCAGTGTTTGGTACCTGGGGCTTGTTGGAAACCAGGACAACCCACATTTGTGTGCCTCACATTGCACTGGTATTTTAAAGCTCTCTCTGTCTTTTGGTCTCTCTCTCATCACACACACACACACACACACACACACACACGCACACAGTGTCTCACTCCCTCTCTCACAGCTGTGTCCCCTCTGGTATGTGGATAGCACATCAATGGGAACATTAAAGGTTACAAGGCTTGACAAAACGACACACTCACAACTTCAACCTGACACTTTACTGCACACCCTTTGATCCTGCATTCACACACACATGCACACACACACATGCACAAGTCGTCTATCTCACTCAAGATCCTTCTCACCCACACATTATGCAGTATAATAACGAGAGCCGGAATACAGAAAATTTTACTTTTTTTTTCCTTCAAATTTTTAAATCTTTTTTTGCATGAGGGGTGCAGTTTTTTTTTTTTTTTAATAGTCAGTTAATGGTAAATGCACAGTAAAATATAAATATCAGGTTCATTTTAAACAACAGGTACCATTTATGATCACATTCTTATATCCTATAATTTGATGCCCAGTCAGCAATCTGCTGAAGCCAGATTACTGATTGGGACAAGAAAAAAAACCCCAGAGAGATCACATTACTCCAGCCTTGCACTGGCTCCTTCTTCATTACAGAATCGAGTGTAAAGTGGCACTATTTCTGTTTAAAGCCATATATGGGCTTGCATCTATGTATGTGCTAGATAGGCTGTGTCCATACGGTCCCTCAAGATCATTAAGGACTGCTTCTCAAGCACTCCTCATCCTGTGGTGAAAGCTTATTGCAAAAAGAGCTTGTGCCTTTGCTGTTGTTGCACCAAGACTTTCGAATGACCTCCCAAGTGACCTCAGAGAAGCATCCACTGTGGCTGTTGTTAAATCTAAGCTGAAGACATATCTTTTCTGTCAACTACTGATTTCTGGAACTGTGATTTGAGCATTTGTTGATGTTGGGCTATTTCATGTAAACACACTGTGAATGCCTGTAAGTGCTTTTTAGGAACTAATTTATTCTGTTTTATTTTCATTTAAAGCACTTTGATTTTAAATGTGCTATAGAAATAAAATACGCTTATTAATTTAAAAGAGCTATCTAAGCGATCATTTCTATATAACTCAAGTTATACAAAAATACTGTTCACCAAACACAACTGCTTCCAGGGTTTAGAAACTTTGAGAAGCACATTACTGTTGGGGACCTTCACACAGTGCCCAGCAGTGATGTTTAAGTGTGAGACATTATCAGGGCTCACAGTTAAGCTCACTCACCCAGCAGAAAGAAATTCTGTTATTTTCCTGAGCCATATCCAGAAAACTAAACATATAAAAATCATTATTTTGCAGTGACATGATATTTTATTGCTTTATGTCATGCAATTCCATTTGATATCTTAGAGAAAAATTATTGTGCTTGTATCTTAAAAGAGACAATTATTTAGTAGTTCTGCACCTTTGTGTGTGTGTGAAGGCCAGCGTTAGTCATTTAGCCTCATTTTTTGAATTATGGCTTCCTTTGCCTCTAATTATGCAGCATTCTTGTTTATGAAGACACAATTGCAGGTGTGCAGAGGGATGCCTTAATGTGCATATGTGAAAATCGCATTAGGGCAGGCAAATATGCACAGAGAACTGGACTTCAAGAAAAAAAAAAAAGACATAAATAAAGCAAAATGTTTACCATAGCCAAAGAACAAGGAAATCACATTGTGGACTGTAGCGTTTCAACCAATTAGCCTCTTCACTTCAGTATCACTGAATTTTCTTCACAACTTATACTATGTAGAAAATAACCCTTCTGCATAAATGAGCAGACCCGCTAAAGCCATCCAGCTTGTGCTGCTGGACTTTTTTTTTTTCTTGCTCCCTTGCCACCACCCAATCAGCGTCAAGGTTCTCCTAATTATATTATTTGTTAATTCAAAGAGGATCTCTCATTCTGGGAATAATTTAGAAAGCAAATGGGAAAGAAACTATACTGCTTTTGTGTTTTCCTCCCCTTTATGAATGAAACTGAATGGGCTATGTGTGGAGAGAAGTAGAGAGAAATTGAAAGAAAATGGTTTAGAGTACCTATTTACTTATGGTATACAAGGAGACTAAATGCAGTTTTTCCATCAACACTGCATTCATATGTATAATGACACCTGCTCCTCTTTTGGAATAACTTGTGGATTAAGGGTAGGATTAAGGGTACTCAAGGGTTAGTTACCAGCTGGAGCAGAATATATTGGAGTGCATCTGTAATATATATGACGCCAAATTGTGCAAGGAGTTGATTACTGCGGAAACCACCTGATAGATCAGTCAGATCTTCAGTCATAAAATACATCCCCATAAACTGCAGCACATCTAACTTAGGCTAAGTAAAGGAGAAAACTATTCTAAAGTTAGACTAAGTTATTATTACAGGTTACAAGTGTTATTAGCTGCCCACTTCTCTTTCCAAATTTAACTTGCTGTTAGGCATGAACAGTACTCACAGATTAAAACACATTCAATAGAATGCCTCAACAGTGAGATATTATTAACAGTGTGTTTGCTCTGCCTTTGCTTCTCCACCTTTACTTTACCCAGAATATATACGGGGTTAGGTCATACTTTTCTACTTGGTGGGTCAGAACCAGGTTAATTGGACCTACCCTTGCTCTGGCTTGACTGTATTTACACACAAACTGATAGCAAGTCTCCTCAGTTGATACTTTAACCGCAGCATGGTGCCGTTAACAGATGGAGTTTTTAAAGTGAAGCCAGTCATGCACATTTGCCTCCCCTCCATGCGTGCACCTGCTCTCTTGTTAACCTGTAGGTATACAGAAATACTATACAAGTAGAGTGCATGCAGTTTTTTCATCAGTATTGCATTCCTTTGCACAGTAACACCTGCTCCTTTCTCACTTTTTAAAAAATAAATAAATTGAGAATTAAATGCCTTGCTAAGGGGCTGGTTATATGCTAGAGTAAAAAAAAAATATTGCTGTATGCTTGAGCTAATGTGATAAGTTTTGCATGGAGCAGATCTCCGTAGAAACAACTTAACATGACGCAGTAGTACTGCAGAACTGAAAACCCCTCAAATATGATTACAAAGTAAGAACTTTGGCTATTGTTTTCAAAATTAAACTTATGTAGCACTGGGGTCTGCGGTAAAAGCTAATAATGGCTACAGCCATGAGAGTTACTTTTGTTGTTATTTTGGAGAAAAAAGTTTTCTTGTTTATTTGCTTTTCCCTCCTCAGAAGCTAGACAGAATACACTTGGTTTTTGATTAGCTGGGTGCGCTGGGCTTTTGGTGCCTTGGTACACCACAGTAATTAGGCTGTCAGTCAAAACCAGATGGCTGGTGGCTAAAATGGGGAAGTGTTCAGATGAGTCTCCTGTTTAGTTTTCTTGTTGTGGGTCCAAAAATGATGTTAGGATAGGATTGCAACTTGTAAATTCCTGAAATACAGTAATAAAGTGTGTTGCTATCTGTAATAGATGTTTTCACATAATGTCTTTATTTAATTAATTGATTTGACTCATTCTCTATTATTATTATTAGTTACAAGTTTTTATAGGACAATGCCGTCCTATGAAAAACTAAGTACAGCTTTACTGCTTCTGTAGGAATGCAGTTAATTAATTGATCAGCAGGTAACCCTCTATAACCTAAAGGAATTCTATTATAATGTTTCAGATTCCTGAGAACTCTGAAAGGGAAATCTGATAAACATTCCAAACACCTAAATATAGCTAAAGAATTTTAATTTTATTTAAAGATCACAGTAGCTCTTTTAAACTATCTTTGAGCTAACAGCGGTTAAAAAAAAAAAGAAGTGGTTTCCAACAGAGAAGTTCTGGAAATCCTCAACAACTCACCTCAGTATCACTGTCATCGAACAGAAGTGAGCTTCTCTGACTCATCGACCCGTATCGGACTCCCTTCACAGTTTTACCGCATCCTCCAGAGTGAATAGTTGTGGACACGCCACACCTGGCATTATGAGGTAAACACTGATGACGGCCTGTAATCACTAGATGAATGCCGGCCAGAGCGTTTGAGGTGACTCCGGGGTAAAAATGTAAAATATCACACAATATTTAATTATCACAACAACGGCTCCACTGTTGGCGACAGTCCAATACCATCTGTCCAACCATCATCCATCAACTTTTAGCTAAATTTGCTTGGTCATTTATATTTGAAATCTTCCGAAACCTGGCATAAATACTCTTTGGGTAAGCCTCTACAAAATGGAGGAGACAGACTTCTGATTTTTGACTTAAAAATTATTTTTTTTTTAGGAATTTTCAAAAATTTCCAGAAATACTCTTTGTTGATATTTACCTTTAACCCATATGCCTCCCTTATTCCTAGGTCAACTCTTTTTAAACTTGGTATGAGTTTTCATACCATCTGTCATCCATCACCTTTTTGCTAAATTCACAACTCCTTGGTCATAAATCTTCTGAAACTTCGCACAAATACTCTTTGGGTAAGGTTCTACGTTACGTTCTACAAGTTTAAATTTTTGACTTTTTTATTTAATGAATTTTCAAAATTTGTAAAAAACAATACAAAACAAAACAGTAAATACCAGCTCAATGATGGTTGACCTACAGCCAGATTAGTTTCTGTTGCGATATATCACATATTGTACAAGCAAAACATTTGACAACAGAGCTCTATAGGCCAACAGGTCTCTTGTTATTTCTGGTGAGTTGCTAAGTGTTGATATTATTTGGAGTATAGAGGGCTAATTAATTGACCACCTTCATAAAAGCAGAATCTTTGACAGTTTCCTGGTCTGGAGCATTCCGGTGTGTGTTAACACAGTCTCACAGTTTTTCTAGGTGTGGACATCTCAGCAGATTCACCCCGAGGTCAAATCATGCAGTGCTCAGAGAAATTGCAAAAAAAAAAAAAAAAACCAAGAAGGACAGACTTTACAGGCCTCAGTTAGCATGCAAAATGTTCATGACTCAATTAGGAAAAGTCTGGTCCACATTTGGCAAGTACCAAACACAGCATATCAGCACAATCACCTCATACCAAACATCAAGCACAGTGGTGGAGGGGGTAGTATTCTAGAGTAAAATGTGAAGCCTTCTGTCTGACAGCTAAAGCTTGAGTCAGGCACCAGGACAATGGTCCTAAATGTACCTGTTAATCTACAGCAGAATACCTGAACAAGAGAAAAATCAAGGTTTTGCAATGGCTCAGTCAATGTCTAGGCCTCAGCCCGATTGAAATGCTATGGCAGAACCTTAAGAGAGCTGTACACAAAGGAATTCCAGCAAACCCGAATGAACTGAAGCTGCATTGTGAAAAAAAGAGTGGGCCAAAATTCCTCCACAACAATGTGAGACACTGATCAAGTCATAAAGAAGATGATTACTTCAAGTTATCGCTGTTAAAGGTTGTTCCACAAGCTGTAGAATCACCGAGTGTACTAAATTTATAAAAGGACTGCATGGACCCCAATGAAAACATTCTTTTTCACATGACTGTACATATAAAGAAAGATGCAATTTAAAAAAAAAAAAAAGCAATTGTATTATTAGTTAATGTAAGAATTTCATTCTGACAACAATTCTTACTGGTCATTAGCTGAACTTTTGCTGTGTTTTTGAAGCCCCCCAATACTGGAAACATTCACCCAGTGTATCTGTTGGTGTTTCTTTTTTTAAACAGATTGTATTTGAAGGAATTCGAGGTTCAGGTTTTGAGGGGGATATTGCCATTGATGACGTGTCCATCACCAGAGGAGAGTGCAAGCAACAGAACACTGTAGCCAACGCAGGTAAGACAGGTAAGATATCATTTTGTGTGTGTGTGTGTGTGTAGAAATATGCTTAATTAACCAAAGAAGCAACTTTGAATTTCTGGTTTGCTCATCTTCATTTGTTTGTATTTAGACACATTTAGAGAAACTCCAGTGAGGCAGTAAATACCAAAAAGTGTTTGTAGTATTGTTATTATTATATAATATATGTTATTATTATTTTTGGGATAAATAAATAAAAAAGTAATCGCTTACTAAGAGAATGAATCAATCTAAACTAACCTGTGTTGAGCCAACTGAAAATAAATTGAAGGGCAACAGAAAATTTAATTGCTATAGAAACCATATTTTTAGAGCAATGATAAAATGAGACAGTCTAAAAGTCTTCCATAGTGTTTGGGAGGTGTTGGAATATATAGTACAGAGAAAATATTGTCTTTGTGGAGGCTGTACAGAGACAGCCTCCACACACAAGCAGACACCACAGGACACCAGCATGGAGGCGAACTGGAAGCCCCGTCATAATTTGTGGTCATTCTTGTGCCTGTTTTTTTTTTTTTTTTTTTTTACTGTATTTTTCCTTCTTTCTTTGCATCCCCTAACTATTCATACCACATCCCCCTGCATCCTCCACACCTACTCATTATATAGTCATTATATCTATTCTTGGTTCCTTTTACCCTACATTCTTGAGCTACCCTTTATTATCTGTATACCTCTGCACCCTGCTCTTCATCTTTAAAAGCTGCTGTTATTTACTCTTTAGAGAGAAAGAGAGGGAGAGAGCGATGACAGTGAGACTGTTTGGCAAAGAGGATCTAGATAAAATGCAAAGAAAAACAGAACATAAGTGTAGAAAAGTAGGCAGAGGGAAAATACACCATATGCACCATAAACTCACCACTTTCTTCACAGAACTCAGGTTCACATGCTAAGCCACTTTCACCCATGATCCGACAGAATTAAAGAAAAAAAAAAACTGCTTCAGTGAAGAACTATATGTCCGTCTAAGTGTGTGGAAGGACTCCAATAGCCTGTGGGTTAGGGGTAATGAGAAGAGACTGTGTGAGAGAAAAGGTTGAAAACACACTGTCAAAAATTATATGTACATATGTGTAAGTGTGTGTGTGTGTGTGTGTGCGCATTGGAGTGTACATGTGTCTGTTAATGTGAGAAAGACAGAAACAAAGCCAAAGAAAAAGTTGTCCAAAAACTAAAAGAAATGAGTATCTAAGATGTAAGCAGTTTACTGTAGTAAGAGCTGCCCTCTGCAAACCGAGTCATGCAAGCAAGCATGCACACAACATACAATCATGTACAGAGATCATTACATTTTCTTTCATTGGTATTAATATTTTATCAATCTACAGACATACATGCATTGCCTTTCACAGTGCTGTCTCTGGCATCCCAGATCCCAACTGCTAAAGACGGTTCTGTGAGTTAGTAATTCTAAGTGTTGGGTTATTTTTTTTTTCTAAGAAATGTACCTCAAGAGAAAAAAAATCCTGCAATTTGATTGACCAGTTATATATACAGTATATAGCAACATGTGGTGAGAATGTTCTTGGTAACTTTGGCAAGAAATTACTACAAAGAAAATATTAGAACCATGGAAACAAAAAAAAAGATAATAAATCAAAGAAACACACAATCCATTGAATTATTAACAACCTCCTTTTACCTTCTCAAACCTGAAGTGTGAGTTGCTGTGTATGAGTGTGCTGATGAATGTGTGCTTGGATGTGCAGGGCGATCTCACACATATGTGCATGTAACAACACTGGCGGATAGAGTGAATAATGGATGAAGGTGTAAACAGGAAGAGGAAAGCTCTTGAGCTCTCGGAACGGGCGCGTGTGCATTTGTGTCCTGCAGGTTTTATGCAGGCAGAGACACACAGTGCAGACAGATGGGCAATTATCAGGCAAGCAACTAAAAAGTCTTTGCCACTGCAAGAAACACAATGCATCTGTCTTGGGTACACACTCTACCTCCATAAAGTTAGTGTGGTAAAATATGGATTAGAGAAGGAATAAACTCTCCTGCATTGAGTTATGTCTTGCCTGAAAAATGCAAAATAATGATAATGTAGAATAGACAACTAGATAAATTTAATGCATGATGCGCAGGCTCTTGGCAGGGAGGCTAGGTACAGGCATTTCCCACCAATATTGGCAGTGAACAATGTTAGCACACATTTATGAGTTATTAACAGAGAGGGTCAGGTCTGTCTCATAGTTGGGACCTTGTGTATAATTTAAGTAAAGCATTTAAACCTTTTTGAAAATGGGAAATATGGAGGGTGGGGTAGAAGAACCACACACTGAGCCAGTGTGTGGTTCTTCTATGGCACTTTTCTTCTGCTCCCTGCACATCACAAGATACAGAGGGAGTATAGGTGCACCTAGCAGTATCACCCTGCAGATACATCACACCTGTGTCTCTTTCACACTCATACACACACTTCCTCACATACATGTGCCTCCACCTTGCAAGGTGTTTTTAGCAGGTACTTATTGTATATGTAACCATATATGCAGGGACTTAAATTCACAACTGACAGCTGCAGCATAAGCATTCTCACGTGCACATCTGCATACATTTATTTCAGGTCAGCTATGTGCACACACACGAGACTAATATCCTAAACGAAAGATGATTGTCTCTGACATGTTTGGTGCAACTCCACCTGCACAAATCACAGAGCCCCACCTGGCTCAGATGTATCTGGTTACAGGAGAAGAGGCAGTGGAAGGTGGGCTTGTCTCATTCAGTTTTACTTTTAACTCAAGTCTCTATTGTCTTTCCATTGCTCTCCAGTCATCCTGATCCACTGAATCATTTTTATGAACAATACATAAAAAAGCCTTAAAATTAAGTCAGAAAGTAGTCCAGAAAGATCTGATGGGCGTTATCATGGAGAGTTCTAGTAGTGATATTAAAGGTTCGACTACACAGCGAAAAAAATGGACCTTTATCCTGAGTGTGGTGGTTAAAGTTGCAGCAGAATACTGAGTTTCTCAGAAAAAAAATAGCGGAAACCTCATTACATTTGATTCTGTGTGACAGGAAATGGGAGGTAAGGTAATGCAAACCTTTGTTTTAATTGAACTTTACACTGTTGTTTATCCTAACAACAACTTATCTAAAAAGCTATTTTGTAGAAAATGTGGAGTATCTCCATAATTTATTAACCTAATGATTAAAGTGGTGGTGCAAGGTTCTAAGACTCTGTTCACTGATGCAGTTTTACCTGACATACAGCGATTTCTTGTTCAGTCACTTGTGCCACACAAAAAGCAGGCTTGGGTTGATGTTTAGGTATGTATGTAGATTAAAATGCTTTTGTGTTCTTTGTAGAATTATATGCATGGAACCACTCACACCAACCTATGCACACATAATGTGATAACATGTTTCCAGAGTCATCCTCCATCCTTTTAACTTTACTTTATACATCAGAAATACTGATTTACAGAGATCTGTCGCAATCAAGTCACATTTAATGACAGAAAATACAAGCTGCCCTTATAAAATGAGAGCATAGAGCTAGTAAGCAAATGAATGAGCGCATGAAGAGAAAGTAGGTTAAATGAGAGACCGAGATATACCAATCAAAAATCTGCGTTCTAATTAAATAATGAAAAACATCTGCTAAGAGAACCACCCCAGAAAGTGGCACGTCAACGAGAGGTTTCATCTATCATGCCAAAACACAATCGGATGCAAAATACACTTTTACAATAGCCTAAGTATCAACAGAGTACAATTATACACAATAATATTAAAAACACTAGGAAAAATACACATAGAACAATTTAATAGAAATGGTTAAAAATTGTAGAAATGGTTCTCACTAAAGCTGACAATTGTTAAAAGAATAAGTTTTTGACTGGTCCTGTATAGCGAGAGAAAACTCCCATACAATTAGAACTATAATGGATCTCAAGAAAAAGCTTAAACACCATGTTCCACTCAATTTGTCGCCTGCATGCGAGGCTCTACGATAGGAATATGCGTACGCATGTGTGCCTATCTAAGTGTCTTCTGCATACAGATACAAGATTTATTGCAAATATTGATTTTCTGCCTGAAGGATGGACCTTTGATATGAAATCATTTTGAGCTTTTAAGTATAACACCTATGCTTTTATTAATAAAACTGTGTTTGAACAGTTCGCATTTGTAATTTATGCATTAAAGAATGGTGTATGCTGTATGTATTTTTTTTAATATGTTTTGTAATAGAAACAAAAGCCTTATAAAGCTTTGGAGAATCCTGTGTATGCAACTGATATTTTAATTTGCAAATTGAACAAATCTGAACAATTAAATTACACCACGTAAAAGATGTCTGCACTGTGTCTCCCAACTCTGCACGAACAATCACAACCTGCAGAAAAAAAGCCAAGGAAAACAATTCAACACATATCGATGATGACATCAATCGTAACTTCTTTCTCTCATTAAAATCTCAAAGCTGTCATGGCAATGTATGGGATCTCAATGGTGAAGCACTCGGTTTCTCTTGTTTACTCAACCACCTCCTCATCCATGGCTCTGTCTGTCTTCTCATCTTTTCTTTTCCACTCAACCTGTTCTTTCCTCCCTGACAGTTTCTGTGAAGCTTTTTCTACAAACCCTCCTTCTTTCAACATTCATAACTTGGTTTGATATTTTTCAAATGACACGTCTTGGTAAAAGTAACACTCTGGGGCACTTTCCACTGCTTGAATTAAATTTCTTATGTTTAAAGTCAATAAATCGTTCAAGGCTAGCCCTAATTTATGTGTATGTTGAGCATTTAAATTTACAATAATACAATAAAAGAAACATAAAAGGAAAAAGGAACACAATAAAACAATGTAGGATACAAATGCAAGTATACAAGATCCAGACAACCCACCCGCAAGCTTTAAGAAAGTCTTAGGCCAAAGAGATGAATATAATCATCACATGTACAGTTATTTACTTAGTCTGTCTTAAATGTCACACATAAAAGCTTTCAAGGATAAGAAAAAATAAGAAGTTAGGATTCAAAATTTCACTGATTGCAATCTTTTATTGTGAGATCTGTTGTATCCTTAATAATGAATTCTTTTTTTGATCTCAGTAAACAGACACATACTGTACATCTCTTACAAAAGTTGTGTATTGATCACTTAAAACTTTTTGAACCATCATATTTATGCAGCTCTTGCAACAAGTCGGTCATTGTGAAGCATATTTTTTCTGTAAGTTTAAAAAGATACACTTATTTATGAATAAATAGCCCTTGTAATCATTCACCACTACTTTAATTAGAGAAACAACAAGCACAACGAGCACATCAGCTGAGAACTAGTTCAAGAAACCCTGGATGAATTGTCCTTGTCTGACTTCATCAACTTACTGTAACATCAGCATTCAGGCAAAGTGGTCACAAAAAGGTAGTTACTGGCTGGATAAGTCAAACCAGAGTTTCCTAATATAGGTTCATGTATTAGTGAGTTTATACAAAAGAGGTGGTGTTGTTTAAAAAAAAAAAATTACA
Source organism: Pterophyllum scalare (assembly GCA_024447675.2). Taxonomy (NCBI): domain Eukaryota; kingdom Metazoa; phylum Chordata; class Actinopteri; order Cichliformes; family Cichlidae; genus Pterophyllum; species Pterophyllum scalare. The sequence goes on along the minus strand of JAMQGT020012921.1, from coordinate 14,316 downwards.
CGATCAAGTCTGTAAGCAGACATAGTTGCAAATTTTTATATGAGTACAACAAGTAAAAGACTTAGGTGCCCTATTTTAGAATTATGTTGCTCTATTATTTTGTTATTGTTGAAAATACATTAGATTTGGATAAACTCTTTGAATAGAATAGAATAGAATAGAATAGAATAGAATAGAATAGAATTGAATGCCTTTATTGTCATTATACAGAGTGTTCAATGAGATTTGAGGGCCACTCCTGTTCAGTGCCATGCTGTAGAAAGTCACACTTTCTAAAATATAAAATAGAACTTCTAAAAATATACAGAAAATAAAACAGATTGTATAAAATATATATATACATTGTAAAAAAAATAAAAAGTTTATACCTATAATAATGAAGATGGTAAGTATTTCTTTAGTGAATGAATATTGGATATTACACAATATAGGAGTGATAGATATTGTTGAGTATGAATAATACAATATTGCACAGAGATGTGGGTATTGCACAGTTAGAGTGGGTGAGTGTTAGTTCAGGGTGGTGATTGATCTGGTGAAGAAACTGTTTGTTCTGGCTTTGATGCACCTGTAGCGCCTGCCAGAGGGCAGCAGGTCAAACAGTTCAAAGCCAGGGTGTGAGCTGTCCTTGATGATGTTTTCGGCTCTGCTGAGGCAGCGGGAGGTGCAGATGTCCATCAGGGAGGGAAGAGGGCAGTCAGTGATTCTTTGTGCCGTCTTATCTACCCTCTGAAGCCGCACCCTGTCTGCCTCAGTGCAGCTGCCATACCATACTGTGATACAGTACGACAGCAGGCTCTCAATGGATGAGTGGTAGAAGGTAGGAAGCAGGTTTGAATCCAAGTTTTTCTTTCTGAGAACCCTCAGGAAGTGAAGTCGCTGCTGAGCCTTCTTGATAACAACTGTGATGTTATCTGACCAAGAAAGATCAGCAGAGATGAGGATACCAAGAAACCTGAAAGTGTGGACCCTCTCCACACGCTCGCCATTGATGTAAGGGGGGCTGGGTCAGTCCTGTGTTTCCTGAAGTCAATGATGATCTCTGAGGTTTTCATGGTGTTCAGTGTCAGGTTGTTCTCTGAACACCAGGCTGTCAACTTCGGGACCTCCTCTCTGTAGGATGACTGTTTGGGTCAGGAAGAGGTTGAAGGTCATGGTGAGAATCAGGGTGAGCTGGTGAACACACGCTCTGATCATCTTGCCAGGTCGTCTGTCTGGTCCAGCAGCCTTCCTGGGGTTCACTGCCAAGAGCACGCGTAGTACCTCATGCTCCTGGAAAGTGATGCTACGTTTCCACCACCAAGGTGGTGGTGCTCGTACTGGTGCTGGTGTCGGTTTCAATGAACCGGTAAAATGCTTAAGAACGAGCCTGCGTTTCCACCACACTTTGTGAACTGATCCTTTAGGTATGAGTGTGGGCAGGTCTTCCTCTGGACATGGAAGCTGAAGGGCACAAACGTGGGAGAACACGCTCCCCTTTCTTGTGCTGCAAACATATTTTGCGGTCCAAACAAAACTACTGCAGCATCTGTGTGCAGCACCGAGGTAAACACAGACAGCAATTATGAACAAGACGACAAGTACGCACTTTGTGTCCTTTTATCTGTGATATGAAGTGATACAAAGCAGCAAGTTCAGCTTTAGGACCCAACCTAATTCACAGCCGTGAAAATCGCATCGCTTTTCTCATGTAATACACACCACGCAGTCCTGAGGTGTCTCAAAGCGAGCAAAGAAACAGTTAAGTTCCTCTGCTAGTGACACACTCAGGTCTCCTGCTGGAACATCACAGCCTCTGTAGTTTGTGATGTTCTGAATGCCCTGCCACACCTCCCGTGTGTTATTGCTGGACAGGTGGGATGTAACACCTTGTTTACATGGGGCTTCTTTCTAAACAACAATGCAGTCAGTACATTTCAGTAATAACCAGCATTTTACTAATAGTGCTGGTCCAAAACAAGCAGACCTGATGAGGGAGCAAATAATCTGCTAAACAGTATATAGGATTTAGAAGCCGATATGTTATTTTTTTCTTGTTTTGGTTTTTTTTTTTTTTTTAAAAACTCTTCATCAAAACCAATTCAGAAAAAATATCTCAAATGTAAATTAAAACAGGATACAATTATTTATAATTTAAAGAAAAATAGTAGTGTATTTGGATTGCAGCAGTATGTCTCAGAAAAGCTGGGATGGGGCAAGTAAGTGGTACTAAAAAGAAACAGCTAGAGGAGCATTTTGCTATTAATTAGGTTAATTAGCAACAGGTCATTAACTGATTGGGTATAAAAAGATCCTCTTAGAGAGTTTCTCTGAAGTAAAGTGCAGAGGTTGATCAATCTGCAAAATAGTGTGTCTACAAATTGAAGAACGAATTCAAAACACTGTTTATCAACATAAAATAACATCATTTACAGTACATAATATCGAAAGATTTCAAGAATCTGGAAAAATCTCTGTGGGCAAGGGACAAAGCTGAATCAGATGCCTGTGATCTTCGGGCACTCAAGCAGCACTGCATTAAAAGCAGGCATAATTCTGTCATGGAAATCACTGCGTGGGCTCAGGAGCACTTCTAGATATCGTTGTCTGTTAATTCAGTTCACTGTGACATCCATAAATGCAGGTTAAAGCTCTACCTTTGAAAGAAGAAGCCATATGTGAACTTGATCCAGAAATGCTGCCGTCTTCTCTGGGCCAAAGCTCGCTTAAAATCAATTGAGGCAAAGTGGAAAACTGGTCTGTGGTTAGACAAATCGGCAAATGTTTCTACATTAAATTTAGCACAATTTGCAATGAATTTCATTCTGCAAACTTTAGTAAATCTCCTTTGTGTGATTCATTTAAATGTTCTCCTTCCAAAATTTTGAAATGGAAAGTGCTACAAATATATATGCAATAAGGCCAGCCACAAGAACACCTCAATATTCCTTTCAGTCACAAAATTGATGCTGCATTTATTTAGTTGATTCTGATAGTAGCTTTTTAATGGCCAATGAAGTTTTTGTGCTGGTGCAGGGTGTTAGTAAATCTGGTCCAAAAACTTTAGACGAGCTTTAAAAAATGAATACTCCAATACAATCTGGGCACCAAGGTCTGAGGGCCATTTTCTAGATAAGTAATTGTCCGTAGGTGATGGTTTTGTCCATGTTGTTCTTTTATCACAAAGATCTTTACGGAGTAGATTTAGCTTTGCAAAATAAGTTACCAGGGCAGAAACGAAACACTGAAAAATCAGGGTTACACCTGAAGTTACCTCACCTCTTGCTTCATAGTACAGGCCAGTTTTGCAAGAGGCAGAGAGGACGATTTGAAAGAACACTGGAAGGATTTAATCTTAATAGCAAAAGCTGGTCAATAAAGTCTGCTAATATCTTATTTCTGTTCTTAAACTAACATTCCACTTTGTTTTGTTTTTTGCTTCCATAGTTCTGATTGGAGGATCACACTCACTCCCACTGGCTAAATGGCTGACCTTTGGCCTCTCCTGCTTTCTCTCACTACTGTATAGATGATGAGCACTCCCCACAGCACCACCAACTGTCTGTGCTGACAGACACTGCCCTGACTTGCGCTCTTACTTTTTTCTCTTCCCCTCTCCCTGTCCTTTCCTCTGCGTACCTGTGTCCTTACTTCTCTGTCCTCTTCAGTTATGGTCTTGCTCTCCTTCATGCATCCAACAAGAAACACTATGTCTGCTTTCTTTGAATATTTCACCTATTCACTTAGTATAACCAACCAATGCTCATACTGTATTTAAGGTTAACATACTTAATGGTCTTTGACATTCAGACTTGAAATTCTCTCCTTTATCCCTTGATTAGATTCACTGAATCCATGTCAATGTGTCATTTTGTCAACTTTGTCTTTTTCCTCTCCTTCGTCAACCTTCTCTGTCCATATGTGCACCCTTCATGTATCTTCGATCCCTTGAACCACTATCCTCGGCAGTCCCTCCACCCTATTCCCCAGACACACCAAAGTGTCGGACACTAAACCAAAGATGACAAAGAACCTGAGGGAATGAAATGAGGGACCAGGGATTCTAGGAAGAAAGTTAAAGAAAGAGCGAGAGAAGAGAGAAAGTGGTCGATAAAACCTTTTCAGCAAAGACTGTCTCCCTTCCGGACCAGCCTTTGGCACCATGGGAGCTACTGAATGATTAGGAGAAATGAAAAACTGATGACTGAATGAATAAATAAACGACTGAATGATGAGGAAATGACAAACCAGAACTGAGGATAAAAGGGTAGAAGGGTAGCCTCTCTGCTTGCCACAAGAGACGAACCTCAGTGCGGATTATACGTGTACATTTATCTTATATATATATAAATATATATTAAATATAACAAAGGTTAAACAAAAACACAGCTAGGGCAGTGGAGGACTTTACAAAGTGAAATTAAAGAAGCACAACGTTTATACAACCTCTGCTGTTCCTTTGGGTTTTATTCAACTTCTTATGTGATGTTGCAATTTGTCAGACCTATTCAATGTTTTTGATATTTGCTTTTTTGTTATGTTATGGCATCATAAGGGTCGAGGTAATTAAAGTATTACATTAATATTTATGAGAGGCAGAGACGATGATTTGTGATCCAGAGCCTGATCGAGCATGTGGATGGAAATGCAAAGATGACCCAAACCACGTGGTAACCTCAAATGTTCTTCACACATACTGCACTGAATGCACACACACGCGCCCAGACATATACGGCACTCAGTCAAAAGTTTGGACACACTCCAAACTTTTGACAGTTTTCATTACTGAAATCACAGTCGAATACAGTCTCATTTGATGGGTAACAGAAGGAAAACCATGTGTGGAAGATGCAATACCAGATACTCCCTTTTTTTAAATAAACTTCCTTTCACTGAATCTATGACTCAAATACCTGGATTAATCAGAACAGAACAGGCAGACATGCCTCAAATGTAAAGCAAAATGCGGTGTTCTATGGGAAACGGATAAGTGCCTGGAGTAAGTTTCAGCACTGTTCCTGCACAGTTTATTGAATGTCATGTATGGATTCGCCCTACTCAATGGTCAATGAGTGAAAGGTGGAGAAGATTATCAGTCTCTGCCAGGTGTGCAGTGTGGATTGCATAACACATTCTTTGTCATTGTTTAATTAATGAATGTCTGTAGTATAAACACTTCTCATAGTCCCATAGATATGATTGTTAAAATTAAGCAATACTCATATCTATATATCTACATATTTGTTTTCAAAAGAAGTATCCTGAAAAATCATTGTGTCCAAATCTGATCAGCCACTTGGGTCCTAATTCACTATGCTGATCATCTCCATCACCATGTGTATTCGTGTATACATCTCTTTTTCTGTATTATGCCACAGTGATCATCGAATTCATTTCACTTTTTGTTTATTTGGGGTTTTTTTTGTTGTTTGTTAAAAAAAAGAGTTTTTTCATCCATAAATAGAAGAAATTATGTGCCTATTTAACTTGCTCACACTGCTGGTGAGTGGCAATCCTTCCGCTTGCACAGCTTATGTTTATGACATCATACTGTGTAACTGCTGCAAAGTTGTGTAACACATGTTGGATATCTCTGTGAAACACCACAGACAGTAGTGTATCATATGAACACTGAAGCCCTTTGAAGCCTACTCCAAGCAAATCATCAATATTGCAAAAATGCTCCTGTATCTTAGCTTTAGCTTGTCTCTGTCATCATCCATTTACTTTGATCTGATAAGTGCACCTGGTGGATGGTTTGGTTCAAATTATACAAAGTATTTGAGGGGATTTTAGGGATATGCTTTCTTGCAAATGTAGCTTGTTCATTCTGCAAGTGGCCTAATATACTTGCAGTTCCCGGTAATGTCTTCAAAATGGCCATCAATTTACAAACCACAACAGAGCACAAAGTGGTTTTTGTTTGTTTATTTGTTTTAGTTTTTTTTAGCATAGATTTCAATGCCTCCCTTCTTATGTGACTAGATACATTTGTTACATGAGGCATTCATATCAGCTTTAGTTGTACAGTATCACAAGCATTAACAAGCACAATAACAGTTCAGTAGTAAATGCATTTATTAATAAGCATTGTTGTATGTGACATTTCATCATTCTAGGATCATATCATTCCTCATATTGCTTTATTTTTCATTAGTGATAAGGTAAGCATTGTTCTTATTATCACTGCTTTTGAAAATGTGACAGCTGCGAGTTAAAGATGGAAATCCCATGATGCATTTTCTTTAACCGTTGTTATTTTAGAAATGCACATGCTTTTAATTTTTTCTTTTGGATTTCTATGACAACTTATAATTGAAGGCGAAGACATTGTAGTAATGGTCCCACATAAGAACAGATTATCAGCATAAAGGTACACTATGATTATTATTTACAACTGACTGATTAAAAATCAATGTGTCACATTTTAATTTAAATATGTGACAATACAACAGTGTTAAAAGGTACCTCATAATGTGTGCATCTGTGCTTCTATAATAGAGCAAAACAGCATTAATTATTATATCAAGCTTGAACTAACAGGATAATTATTCTGAAGTGGAACAAAACAATCAATTTAGAGATACAGTTACGTCCATAATTTGTTGGACAAAGACAATATTAAAAAAAAAAATCTATTGTGGTGTACAGAGGCAAAACCAACAAATTACAGACCTAACTGATATTAACAGCACTGGATTTAAAATGATCATCTAAATAGTTAAACATTTTTTCAAAAATTTAATTAAACAACTGTCTTTATGGTTGTATTTGTTTTTATATTAATTTAATTTTTAGTAATGTTTCAATTATTATCCATTGGCTCAATTTAATATTGATTAATTTGAGTGTAATCACACCTGTAGCAACACTTAAGTAAGGTTTGCATATATCTTCCATAATAAAATTACCTGCTGATTACATGCTTTTGAATTCCTTTGTTTTAAAGTAACACTTGTCATAAATTCATTATTTTAAAAACATGGTTATTCTTTATATAAACTTGGAAAAGTGTCTTTGCTTTTTGTTGTTTTTAATAATGTGTAACACTTTAAAAAAAAAATCATAGTTAACAAAATAGACACAACCAAAAAGTGAAACCAAACCAAAGAAAAGAAAACAATTTAAATATTTAACACATACACTAGTGATGAAAATTATATGAGCAGTTTAATGTTATCATATCTGGTGATTTGTTAAATATGAAATCTGCTCCAGTATTTAGATCAGTGCTCCATGTGGTCTTCCTAAAATGACAGAACTCTAAGATCTTGTTTGTGTCCATTAAATCCTCATTTCCACTTTGCATTTGCAGCATTCTCGTTCATCTGCTTGCTCGGCCATACACAGACACACAAAACACACATCTACATCAGCATTTCTGCCATCATACACACAAATAATAACAAATGGAGTGGCACACTGACTGTTAATCTTCCACCAACTGTAAAATGTCTATTGTCTTGAAATGGTTCAACTGGACCTACAAGAGACAACGTGAAAGGAAAGAACAAAGGCTCCTCATTGAGCAGTTCAGTGGCAATATCTTTCTTCCTGACAACGGAAAAAAAGTGAGACATACAGTATCAGCCAAAAGTGTGTCCAAACTTTTGACTGGTACTGTACTTTCAGAAGTTTTTTTTCTGAGGTCAAAATAATATAATGTGAAACAATCATCATTTAAGTGCTGGTAAGCATTGTTTACTGTACACTCCTTAGTAAATCTTTACTGTAATGTTACTTAAATTATCATTTGGGTCTTTCAGCCTCTGTTTATACACCAGAATAACCTTTTCCACTAAATACTCTGACCCTTGCCTGGTTTCCTAACAGAACATTCAAGATCGTGTTATGTTGTTGTAGAGAAAGGCAATTTCAGTTTAATTTTTGATGAATTACACTCAAAGTTATCCAAACTGATTAACATGTGGCTGATGCAGATATCTTGGAAGTCCACAAGTAACTGAATGCCATTGTCTGAGTGGGCTTTTTAATATTTAGCCCACCCACAATAGTGTCTCTGTGCTGTGCCATATGGCAGCACACATCTTCAACATGATAAGCCTTAAAATCTTATAAATTACTTTTTATGACTCACCTGACTGTTGTAACACACTGTAACAACATTGTCTTCATATCAAGTCAATTTTGGGAAGCCGAACACCGGTCACAGTGCAGACTGTCAGATTTTACAGCATACAGCAGTCAATGTATTGATCCATTTTGGAACAAAATATGTGAAATGCACCTTTAATGGGAAGAAAAGGAAAAAAGGTAGCAATCAATGCTGCGTGTTGTATATCTCTGTCATGTAATTAAGCATTTTAGAGGAGAAATATATTTGAAATATTACCTGAGAGGTATAAATAAAAAAAATGGTTAAACAAATAGATGTGTTTATTATTATTTGTTGCTGCTGTGTCTCTTGTGAAATGGGAATAGACTCTCAAATAATGGTCAGGATAATGTTAGATAAGAGTCATACCTTTAGCATGTTTGCTAAATTAGAGATGTCTATTAATGAAAGCAACCAGCTGCTCAAATGAGAGACTTTGTTTCTTTCATATAACATATATTGACTATATTATTATAGCCTTGGACTCTGAATACATTTCAGCTCTGTTTATTTATTTATTTTTTTTTAGATTAACCATTGTTAAACAAATTTTACAAAAAAACTTCCATTATATATTGATAATAATAATTTTTAGCTGTAGTTCTATGCTAGATTTGAAGCTAAAACAAGCAGCTGGCTAGCCTAGACATCAAATTATAATTTTCTGGTTGATTTTACTGTCTTTAGTTAAAGCTAAAGTAGCTGTGTTTCAGTTTACAGTTTGTGCTAAGCTAAGCTGACCATCTGCTATCGTTTAAATTTTGGCAAGAAAATAATAAATGACGAAAATATCTACTTATGTCAAGCACAACCTGACATCTGCAACCTCAAGAACAAAGCCCTTTTTCAATCTGAGACTCTGCCTGCATGTCTTTAAAGATAGCAAATCAGCCTGAGTTGAAAAAATTTGAGTATTGAAGCTTTGGCCTTGAAATGGAGTTCAAGTGGTTGATTTGAGTACTTTTAATCCCAAAAGACCACACGTTTTGCTAGAAAACAAAGGCTCAGAAGCTTGAAAAAGACGGTGACTGGGCTTCTTTAATTTTTGAAGATGTTTTACCTCTCAGTCAAGAGGCTGCTTCAGTCCTAAAACCAAAAGGTGGAGAGGCCCAGGTATTTAAACCCTAGTGGAGATCCCCTTTGGAGGCAGTCAGTGACCCACTATTAATCGTGTGCGTCATCACATGAGCCAAGGTGTAATAAAAGGTGTCTTTACCACCAGGGGTTTCAGGTGAAACCACTGTGAGACTTTGCCTATCATCTGACCTGTTGAGGTCACCTGAAATAAGGCATGAGTGGGGGTTGAGGTGCCTGAGAAGAGGTTTCAAGGCTGCATTGTAGGTGGCTGACAACCGATGTTGTAAGCCACAAACTCTAATGATGGCCATTCACACTGGGCATAGATTGCCTCCTTTACTCCCCTCTCAAACCAGATATCTTCTCGGTCCAAAATGTGAACACTGGCATCCTCAAATGAGTGTCCTTTATCCTTCAGGTACAGATGGACGGCTGAGTCTTGCCCTGTCAAGGTGGCTCTTCTATGTTGCGCCATGCGTTTGTGGCTGTTGGGTGTCTCTTAACACAGAGGTCGAGCACTCCTCGACACACTGCACTGCGTACACTGTTGTTTAGCTTGTGTTTGACTGTTTTGTCCTTGGGATGAACCGGTTTCTCTCTGAGGGTGTTGCTGGGTCTGGAGGGCACTGGGATGTCGTGCATGGAGAAAATTTCCTGAGTTTCTCTGACAAACCTGCTACATTGGGGATGGCATGGTTGTTCCGTCCATCATTCTGTTTCCTCCCTGGTTCAGTCCAGTTGCCTTCTTTTTTTAAGCTCCTAAAGCTACCATGACTTGGATGACTGAGAACCTACACAGACATAGAAAACAAAGCAATTATTCATATGAATGAGTGAGTGGCTAAACTTGTAACTGGCACTGTATGTTTAGTTACGTTCTCATACAGTTAATTGCTGTAGAATGTACTCCAAAGTGTTTCAAGAAGTCACATCTAACACTCAGGCAGGCTGTTGCCACTTTTTTTTTTTCAAACAAAATACACCAAATCAACAGGAGGTTACATGCAGAGGCATTACAAACACCTAAAGATAACACAAACCTGTGTTTGATTAATAGACAAACATATTTGGATGACTCAATTAATATGCAAACAAAAACAAACAAAATAAATTAAATGATGTGTGTGTGTGTCAACCTACATCCACTAATAGTGGAGCAAAGTCACCAAGTTATTTTGAGGATAGCTAATACAGACATTGTAAATAACTTGGCTATAGTTTGAAGAAATAATCTCTGGATGAAGCCTTCTTTGACTTTTGCAACGATGTGCTAAACAGGAAGAATGGCAGATAAAACGTATGAAGTAATTAAGAGAAATTCTGAGAAATTGCTAAACTGCTAGAAAAAAAAAAACTTTCACATTAATAACTTTACTGACAAGCCTGCCGCAGTATGCATGTCTAATCTGTGAGATGTGTGAACAAGTGTAATGAAATTACTTTCAGCACCTCAGTTTAGGATGGCACCACAAAGTCATACCATCACAATGAATACAATAACGTCATTTACACTCCAAAAAAGTGCGCAATTATGTTCTCACTTGCACTACATTATCGCTGTCTATAAATGTTTTTTTTCTTTTTCTAACCATTACTTTGGTCTGTCTTCATTCTGCCTGTTATTGTGTTTTTGTCCATCACTGTCTCCCATTTCTGGTCTATGGCAACTAAAATAGATAGCAGATGTAAAAATGTACAGTAAGTGTAACAGATCTGTCTGCTCTTGACCTTCTTATAACGGGCTGTTCCTATTTAGCTTCCTCACTTCAGTCTGGAGAGCTGAGAAAAGTGATGGGTGTCATATAGTTGAGGTTTTCAGCTATTTTTGCTTAAATTATATGCTGTAAGTTTCAGCCTTTGGCTTTGGCAGGGAGCTTTCTGCCCTCACAATAAACTCCAAGGTCCATTTGAGACAAGGCTGTTCTCTCTCTACCACAGTCACATTCATGCACACTAGCATTCTTTTTCTTTTCTGCTCACTTACATTTATATTGAGTTTTAGATATTATAGCTTGCTCTTATATGCCTTAAAAATAGGAATAAATATAAATAACCCTGTCAGCTTACATGCACAGTATGAGACCTGGCATAAAGCTTTTTGTCCAGTCTTATCCTTTTCTTTTTACACGCTCCTCCACTCATTTACTCTCTCCACTCAACTAGGCAGAGATGTACTGATAGAAGCTTAATTAATGTGTGCTTTCTACTCTGAGCTGCCTCTTAGCAGAGTGCTAGGTGGAGTGGATTGGGCTGAATGGTTCAAGGCTGCACTCTTCTCCTTTGTTGTCTCTGACACTGGGGAGGTAGGCTTTCTCACTGACTGTGACTGCAGTTGTTTAGGACTTGTATGAGGAAGGAAGATGATCTTGTCACTGTTCCTAGTTAATTCAAAGATTACCCAGGGTCCTTTACTAATAGTTCCATTTTTTGCTGCTGAGAAAATTATTGAGGCAGTTTCCTACAATCAATATACAATTATCAAGGTTTAGGCTAAAAGAAATTCTGTTTGTCAGACTGAATACACCAATTACATTCTGACATATTGGTCCTATAAAAAAAATTGCACTCAAAAGTTCAAGGGCAAGATTTATTCACAATCTGTACCCTCTTTAGTTCTGAAATTTTCCCTTTCAAAGCACAAAATGTGGCTGTGTAAAGTGACTTATCAAACAAAAACAAAATACAGTCAAACATTCATTCATCCATCCATCCTCTTCCACTTATCCTCGGCCAAGTTGGTGTGGCAGCAGCCTAAGCAGAGATACCCAGACCACCCTCTCCCTATCCACCTCCTCCAGCTTATCCGGGGGAATACTGAGGCATTCCAACAACTAAGAGATAAAATCTCTCCAGCATGTCCTGGGTCTGCCCCGGGGTCGCCCAAGAGGTGCCCAGGAGGCATCCTAGTCAGATGTTTGAACCACCTCAACTGTCTCCTTTTGATGTGAAGGAGTAGCAGTTCTCTGAGCCCCTCCCAAATGACTGCAGTCTTCACCCTGGCTCTAAGTGAGAGGCCAGCCACCCTTCAGAGAAAACTCTTTTCTGCTGCTTGTATCCGCGATCTCATTCTTGTGGTCACTACCGCTACATGACCACACGTGAGGGTGGGGACGCAGATGGACTGGCAAATCGACAGCTTCGCTTTCACACTCAGCTCTCTCTTCACCATGACAGACCAGTGCAGCGTCTGCGTCATTGCAGCTGCAGCCACAATCTGTCTGTCAGTCTCCCACTCCCCTCTCCCCTCACTCATGAGCAAGACCTTAAGATACTAAAATTCTTCCACTTGGGGCAATAATTCGTCCCTGACCTGGAGTGGGCACTCCAACCTTTTCCAGCTGAGGATCATCGATGCAGTTGTACAGGGACTGAATGACTTGTAACAATGGGTCGGACAGCCCATACTTCCACAGCACTCCAAAGGATGCCCCAAGGGACGTGGTTAAATGCCTTCTCCAGGTTCACAAAACACATGTATACTGGATAGGCAAACTCCCACGTACACTTAAATATCCTTGAGAGAATAAAGAGCTGGTCCAGCATTCCACAACCAGGACTGAACTACATTGTTCCTCTCAAATCCAAGGTTTGAATGATGGACAGTCTGATGTCTCCCTTCACCTCCAGTGACTACCATCTGGTTTGGGGATTACTACCACAACAGGCACCAACCACCTTGCTGTGCAGCAGCCTCAACAATGTAGGTGCAGAACATGTTCCATTCAGACTCAGTGTCCTCGGCCTCACTCGGAATACTGCCAAACTTCTGCTGAAGGTAGGAGTTGAAGATCATCTGCCTCTGCCAGGCATTCCCAGCACACCTTCACTACATGTTAGGGTGTGCCAGGTCTCTCCAGCATCCTCCCCTGCTACCTGATCCAACTCGCCCCGAGGTGAAGATCAGGTGACAGCTCAGCTCCTCTCTTCACCAGAGTGTCCCTAACACACGACTGCAGATCTGATGATACAATTAAAAAATCAGTCATCATCCTGCAAGGGTGTGCTAGTGCCATGTGCACTTACGGACATCCTTATGTTCAAACATGGTGTTTGTTATGGACAAGCTGTGATTTGCACAGAAGTCCAATAACAGAACACCACTTGGGTTCAGATCAGGCAGAGTGTTCCTCCAAATTATGCCCCTCCAGGTCTCACTGTCACTGCCCATGTGAGGTCTCCCAGTAGGATGTCGCTGGATGGAGCACTCTAGAGAACCCTGCCCAGTATGGAGTAAGATAACTATCAAAAAGACATGTGCATAACTCTAACATTCATATTCGTATTTGAGAAATTGTACGGATTAGGATTGTTTTTATGTGAGTATGACTCTAAAAGCTGTGAGCGCAAAGTCTTGTGAATGCAACTCTAATTTCTTCGGCTACGAACTCTTCCCTTCTGTGTGGACATGAATTCAAGTTTTTGGGTACGAGTAGAAAAGTGTTGAAATTATGTCACTGGGCGGAGTAATCGATCCGCCATTGTACCAAACACAGCATGCTTCAAATTCAAAGATGGCTGAGGACAGTGGACCGGGTGGAGCTACCAGCTCAGGTGACGCATCACAGGTAAGCTCAATAACGTGTGTATCCAGTATCTATATTCATATATTAAGAAAAAATTTACTATTTAAAGCAGGAGTGCCCAAACTCCCGACACGTGGGCCGCTTCCAGCCCCACCTCTACTTCCGGTCCATGAATTGATGTCAAAAATAACATACAATTTGCCCCTTTAAGTTACTTTTTTGACATTTTGCTTAACTCTCTTAATTGTAGAGGAATTGTCAAAAAAGATGTGTGCTGTGAAGAAGTGTACTCTGAACTGTCATTTGGCACATAAGTGGAATAAGTGGAATAAGCTTCTGGACAACATAGCCCCTGGAATCACTGGGACACAAAACCTGTTTACCATGATAAGGTGGCAATTCGCAAACAAACCAAAAAAAACCAAAAAAACAATGACACCAAAAAATTAAAATGAGTGAAAAAGCAGCCAATATTCCAATGGAATTTTTTTTGAAAGACCTTAAGATAACCCAAAGAATTATTGTTCAAGACCACTTAAAAAAATTACAAGTCTAGCTCCTTAAAAATAAAACATAAAGAAATGGAAGGTGGCACAAGAATTTTGCACATTTTACAGTAAG
>JAMQGT020012920.1:0-83353 GCA_024447675.2 Pterophyllum scalare | reverse complement strand
GAGACCATCCGCCACCTCATCAGGAGCATGCCCAGGCATTGTAGGGAGGTCATACAGGCACATGGAGGCCACACACAATACTGAGCCTCATTTTGACTTGTTTTAAGGACATTACATCAAAGTTGGATCAGCCTGTAGTGTGTTTTTACACTTTAATTTTGTGTGTGACTCCAAATCTAGGCCTCCATTGGTTAATAAATTTGATTTCCATTGATGATTTTTTGTGTGATTTTGTTGTCAGCACATTCAACTTTGTACAGAACAAAGTATTCAATGAGAATATTTCATTCATTCAGATCTAGGATGTGTTATTTGAGTGTTCCCTTTATTTTTTTGAGCAGTGTACAATGAGATGTTGGGAGGAATGAGAGCTTGTAGCTCGCACCAAACAATCTTAGTCTACAAAGAAAATGGAGAATTTTCGCTAATTTTTCACATAAGAAGTCAACATGTTTTTCCCATTTAAAAAATCTGACCATGTAGATGCCCAAATATTTACATGAGCTGACCTGTTCTACTATAAGTCCATCGATTACCATATGCACATATTCCTCTAGGGTCGAATATCATTTTAGTTTTTTCAGTGATCAAAATGAGATAGTGATCTTTGCACCACACTTTGAAGTCCTTACTCTCCTTGTAAAAAATTGGTATACAGATGGGCAGTCATTTGCTCGTAACAAACTTAGTATAATAGTGTCATCCAAAAATTTAATTACCCGTTTTTTAATCTGGTTTCCCTGTGCATGTGAAAAGGAGAAGCGAATTCACCGCTCCTTGGGGCACCTCTGTGCTACAATATTTAATTGTTGATAATGTGTCATTCACCTGGACTTGTTGCGATCTATTTGTTAAAAGAGACAAAAACCATTTAATAATTAAAGGATTAATTTCTAACTTTAAAAGCTTCCAAACCGGTAGATGTTGATGGACAGTCTCAAACACAGAACTAAAATCAGCAAATGGGATCTTCTAAGTGTTTTTTTGATTAAGTTAGTGACACTTATCACAGCATCCACAGTGCTTTGCCCCTCCCTATATACAAATTAAAGAGGTTCCAATCTCGAAGATATCTCTGGTTTTATCATATTCACTATAAGTCTCCCAAAACACTTAATCACTATACATGTTAGTGTAACAGGCCTAAACTCTTTGTTCTCACTAGTACATGATAGATTTTTTTCCCCAACTCTGGGACTGTGTGACTCTGCAAGGACTTTTGGAAAATTGGGCACCAGGCTTCAGCTAATTCATCTGCACAGCATTTCAACAAAAAAGCTGAGAGGCCATCAGGACCCATAGACTTCTTCTCAGAAACATTTCTAAAGATTGACTGCACCTGCTTCGGGTCAATTTTTACGCTATCAGCGTCACATCCAACCTGGTCTAGAACTTCAGCCATCGAAGCAGTAAATACGTTCTGTCAATCAAATCTTAAAAAGTTGTTCAACCTATTAGCTTTTTCAGACTCATTAAAAATAACTGTTTCTTCCCAGACTTTCCTACTTTCTTTATGTGCCTCTGCCATTCCCAGTGGATACTTATTCTTGAATGCCAACTTCTTTTTATTGATGCAGGCTTTTACTTCTTTAGTGATGTATGGTTTATTATTTTGAAAGTGAATAACTTCCTTTTTTGGGATAACATTATCCACACAAAATTTTATATAGTCTGTCATTGTGCCTGTGGCCTTGTTTAACTCTAAGCTGTGGAATAAGTTCCAGTCTGTACATAGAAAACATCCCCTCAGAGTTTCAACACTTTCTTCCGTCCACTGCAGCACAGTTCTGTGTACGCCTGCTGGATTTTAACACCGATTTATACGTTGACATAAAATGGACTGTATGATGAGAGTTGGAAAGAGGGGGAAGAACCTTAGCCTTATAGGCATTCTTAATGTTCCCAAAGCATTTATCCAGCACTTGGTTTTTGCATAGACTTAGACTATTTAGACTTCCTTTGTCATTCATTATACACGTGTACACAGAATTAAATTTCGTTGCATTGACTCGCACACAACAGAATGTTATACATGGCATTACAGGATTAAATAAATAAGTAAAATATATAAATGTATCCCTCTTGACATACTGATAAAAGCCTGGCAGCACAGGTTCAAGTTGGTAATGATTAAAATCACCAAGAATAAAAACAGAAGCTGTCTGGGTATGCTGGAGTTTGTTTGTGAAAGTATTCAGCCATTTGATTAGCAGCTCTCACCACATTTCTACTGGGTAGGAATATAGACAGCACATATAACGACATTTCCAAACACTCTACGTAAATAAAAGGGTCTCTTCAAGAGACAAAGGAGTTTTAGGTCCAGATCAAATCTTCTTTCTCTTATTGTTACATGTTTGCACCATTTATCATTCACAAACACACATATACCTCCACCCCTAGATTTCCCCAAGGAGATGTCCCCATCTCCCTGTATACATGTAAAGCCTTCAAGTTGAATCGAGGTGTCTGGAATATCTTTCCAAAACCATGTCTCTGTCATTACCATGATTCTCAAGTCTATATTCACAGCAATGCCTTGCATTTAACTGTAGCTCATCCATCTTGCTGCATATTGATCGTGCATTACTTAGAATCTTGGAAGGCAAAGGTGGTTTGTAACTCCTCCATCGCAATTGTTGTATGCTTCTCCTCGTCTGCCCTTCTTTCGCTGGTGGGGCTTGCTAGCAGCTGGTCTCCTCCTCACCTCCTCAGGTAGATGATCGGGCAGTGTATTCCCCCTGCGCTGGAGAGCTAGCAGAAACTCACTGGAATACACATGGAGGATTTCGTTCTCAGGCGAGAAGACTGAAATTTGGGCATGCCCCTTGCCGAAGAACTCTCTGGCAACCAAGAGAAGCAGCAGTGTTGCCTATTGTGTTGTTGCTATATTGAAATACTACGAATAACTGACATCATATGTGGATCAGCTTCAGTCCCTCCTCTTACTTTTTTCTCTCGTTCTCCTCCTCATTCCCCAACATGCAGCATCTTTTACCATACACAGTCAGAGCTCCCTCTTGTGTCCTTTACATGCAATAGCATGACATAACAGTACCAGTCTCTTCATAGCTTTGTTTCCTTTCGTCTGATCAGTTGCTGCTAATCAATTGGCCAATTAACAGGCTTGTTTGTTTACCTACTTAGTGGCAAAAGAAATATAAAAAAAATGGAAGAAAATAGAACTGTCAAAACACTGTAAAACACTCCAAGCAAACAAAACGAACAAAAGCAAATTTATCTACAACTCTGCAGCACTGCAATTCTCGTCGCCACTGAACAGCGCTGCCATGTTCTGATACAGATACATGGTAAAAGCCTGTCCACACAGCAGGTATTCTGAACTGTCTCAGGTGCATTTAACAGGACATACAGTCACTTGCCACTTTGTAACCTACACATTGTTAGTATCAGATTGGACAGTTTTTGTTTAAAGACTGCCTTAATTTTTTATGGGATATATTCAAGAAGGTGCTGGAAATATTTCTCAGAGATTTTCGTTCATATTGGGAGCATCACGCAGTTGATGCAGATTTATCATAAGAACAATCATGATACAAATCTGCCATTCTACCACATCCCAAAGATTTTCTCATAGAGTTAGATCTGGTGGTGGTGGAGGCCATTTGAGTACTGTGAACTCATTGTCGTGTTCGAGATACCAGTTTGAAATGATTGGAGTTTTGTGATATGCTGCATTATCTTGCTGGAAGCAGCCATCAGAATATGGTCACGCTGTGGTCTAAAGGGATAAACATGGTCAGTAGAAATACTCAGGTAGGCTATATGTTTAAATTAGGGATGTTCCTGGTGACTAATTTAATAGTCGACTAAACAAGTGGAAAAAAATTAGACTAACTGACTAGTCTAAAACTAAGAAACACTCAGATATAAAATTAATTTTTTCCTGTTTAAAGGACAATGTCAAAAGCTCAGTCAAACAGACACTTCACCCAAGTAAAACAGACCTACACAGTGAACACAACTGCATGAAGGTACTGAGTGATGTTTTAAAATGTTTTAAAAGAAAGTCCTTAGCTGATTAATTTTAAATGGGGGGATAGACATTTCACCCTAGTTCATTTTCCTAATGTCCTTTGTAACACATAGTGCTACACTCTCCCCCACAATTTTTAATGTCCCCGACATTATAACCAACATTCTACCAAGGTCTCCATGTGTGTCTGTGCTCTCTATACTGAGTCTCTATTACTTCACAGTGTCTTGTGATCAATGATGGCTGCCCTAGCCTCTCGTAACTCAGTACGACAGGTGGCTGCCTGAGTCTATGCGGGTGTGACCTCCCTGTTTGAGTCAGTACTGTTCCAGACTCACCACCCTCAGGAACCACGATGTTGGCTGGGTCCAGTTCGTGTTGCTGGGATACATCAGCGACCTCTTCGCTCTGTAGTGGCAAATCCTCTTCGATAGCTGTTGAACCCTGCTGAGGCTGAAAAGGTTCTGATCCAGGATTCACTGGAGCTGGGCTCTGATGTTTCCTTCTACCAGGTCTGAGATGCCACTGGTAGACGTGCTCGTCGTCATCGCCGGAGCCACAGTCAGATGTTGGTTGCTGCTGCTGGATGTTAGATGTTCTCCTTACCATTGAAGATCTCCGTACACTCCTCTCCTCTGCTGCTGTGAAGTCCATTCTGGTGGCAAGTAGTCACATGGCAGGAGCAGATTCCTGTGAACAACTCTGTCTCTGCTAACACCATTCTCTGGGCTGATCTGATAAACTGGACTGTCATCCCCTTTCCTTTCCTTCACTCTGAAGACTTGATCCTCCCAGTAGGATTTAATCTTTCCTGTACCTCCTCTAGTCATTACGTTCCGGAGGAGGACATGGTCACCAGGTTGAAGATCTCTTCCTAGCACCCTTTTATCCTAGTTGGCTTTCCCACGAGCTGCTCCTTTATCTGCAGTTCTGGCCGCGATCTGGTAGGCTTCTTGCATCCTTTTTTCCAACTGTTCACACAGTTCGCATAACTTTCTCGAGCACCTCCTCTTTCGATGTTGAACAACAGGTTAATCGGCAAGAGTGGGGACCGTCTAAACATGAGAAAATAAGGTGAATAGCCTGTGCTCTCATGCTTTGTGCAGTTGTAGGCATGGACAACTTTTGCCAATGATTCCTTCCAGTCTTTCTTTTCCTCTTACTTCTGGGAGTGTAGCATGGCCAGCAGAGTCCGATTGAACCGCTCCACCTGCCCGTTTCCCTGAGGATGATGTGGCGTTGTGTGCGAGCCCCGGACACCAGATATCTCTTTCAGTTGAGCCATCAGTCTATTCTCAAATTCTCCTCCCATATCGTGGTGTAGTTTGCTGGGGAAACCAAACTTCAGAGCAAAATCGCTGAAGAGCTTATCAGCCACAGTCTTTGCCGATTTGTTCTTTGTAGCGTAGGCTTGTGCAAATCTTGTGAAGTGATCCATGACCACTAACACATATTCGTAGCCATGTTTGCATTTGTCCAGATAGAGAAAGTCTATTAAGACCAGCTCGAATGGGTAGGTGGTCTGAATTGGATTCAAGGGTGCACGGGTCTGCCTACTTTGTTTCCTCCTCTTTAGACAGTCACATACCTTGCTCACAAAATGTTCTACATCCTGGTGCAGGCGTAGGCCAGTAGAACCTCTCTCGGATTAGATCGAGTGTCCTTTCCACTCCCAAGTGGCCCGTATCTTGGTGTAGCTCTTTGAATATCAGTGGGTGGTATGACTTGGGAGCTACTACCTGTTTTCGCAGAGTGGTGCTGCGACACAGGACCCCATCTTCATCCAAGCTGATTTTCCACCACTGCTTTAGCAATGCTGCCACAGTTGATGGCTCTGTCTTGATCTCAGCTCTACCTGGTTTGTGGTTTTGGCTCCTGTACCAGATGACTCATGACAGCACTTCATCCTCTTCCTGAGCCTTACGAATCTATGCCAGGGATATGGGCTGCACAGTATTACTGCTACAGTCTCTTACCAGGCTCAAAGAACAAGTCTGGATGATTCCAACACCTTGGCATGGGTCCCTCTTTTCGACTTTGACATTCTCCATGAATGCATTGACAGTCTCTCTACTGACCTCTATCGTGCAGCTGTGTATGTCCTCCTCCATGCTGAGTGGCATCCGAGACAATCCATATGCATCCCTGTTGTTCTTTCCAGGCCGGTAGCGTATGACGACGTTGTCGTCGGCGAGCTCTGCCACCCATCTGTGTCCTGCTGCATTGAGTTTTGCAGTTGTGCATATGTACGTCAATGGGTTATTGTCCGTATAAACCACAAATGACGGGGCATGGTACAGGTAGCTGCGGAAACGCTCATAGATGGCCCACTTCAACGCAAAAAACTCCAGCTTCCCAGAATGATACCTTTTCTCTGCAGGGCTGAGGCTGCGGGAGCTATACGCTGTCACTCTCATCATGCCAAACTGTCGCTGGTACAGACTGCTCCCAACCCATCCTGTGAAGCATCACAGTGTAGTGCGAAGGGCTGGTCAAAGTACCCAAGTACCCAAGAATTGGGGGTTTGGTAAGGGTCTCAATCAGATGATTCAGGACCTCCTGGTGTTCTGTCATCCACCGTAATGGTGTGTTAGAGGGCAAATGATCTTTCTTTGTCTTTTTTGGTTTCTTTTGTTTTTCTGGCTGTGGTTCTGGGTTACACTGCTCAGACATGGGTGGGGTGAGGAGGTTGTACAATGACTTGGCTATGCGAGCGAGGTTAGGGATGAAGGAGCGGTAATAGGACAGGAAACCTAGCATCTGGCGTAGGCCCCCCACCGTTGTAGGTGTCCTCTCCTACAGAGCCATCACTGGAGCAATCTCTGCCAGGTCCATTGTGTAACCTTCTCCAGTCACCATCTTTCTCAGGAACCGTACTTTCCGTTTGAACAGTTCACATTTCTTTGGTGTCAGTTTCACACCATATTCCTTATAACGTCTGGGGTAGCAGACAAGTGTGTTCCAGATGTTCGTCAAAGCTGACACTCTGGACAAGATTATCATCCAGGTACGGGAGGCAAATAGTGTCTCTTAAGCCCGTCAAACAGTTCTCCATGCTGCATTGGAATTCAGCTGGTGCAGAGCTTAGACCAAAGGGGATGCGTACCCATTCGTAGAGCCCCCAGAGTGTGATGAAAGCTGTCAGAGGGCGACTCTCATCATCCAGGAAACCCTGGTGGTATGCCTTACCCTGGTCCAGGACAGAAAACCATGAGCTCCCGCCCAGCATGTCCTGTATTCGTGGTATTGGGTGCCGGTCGGGTACTGACTTCATGTTCAGTTCCCTGTAATCACAGCAAAGACGTAGGCTGTCGTTCTTCTTGCGAACACATACCACCGGTGATGAATAAGGGGATCGTGAAGGCGTTATCCAGCCCCTATTCAACAATTCCTGTAGGTATTCTTTCACTTCCTTGTGGAGGGGTCTTGGGATGGACATGTAAGTCTTTTGCACTGGACTGGTGTCATGAAGGGTTATGTGCATCTTTAGAGATGGTATACATCCTACATCATCACCATCATATGCAAAGGCTTCACATTCCTCCCTCAACATTTTCTTAGCTGCTTCCTGTTGGGCCTCTGAGAGGTGGCTAAGGTCAACTGGTGGGTCCCATTCCTTTGTCACCTTTGCTTTGGCAACCCCTGGTTGTACTTTGCTTGAGGTATCATGTCCATTTGTTTTAGGCTGGACGCTGGCTGAATATGCTGTTTTTACTGTCTCTAAGTATCCAATGAATTTGTGTTGATCCAAATAGAGGGTGCGGTCTGTGGTGTTGGTAATGGGGACCGGAATGTATGCCACTTTCTTTTGAGGGATACGCACCAGCGCCTCACTTACAACCATGCCTTCAAGTGAGAGGTGGTGCATGTCTGGTGTGAACAGCATATCCTGGCCTCGTGCTCGTCCATTTACATATGCTCTGACAAAAATGGTGGAGACTTGGTTTGCTGGCAAAGGCACTCTTTTCCTTCCAGTGCAGGCCACACCAGTGTCTGGAGTTGACCCACTCTGTATGAACTTGACCACATTTTGAGCAGTTCTTATTTCCGCTCTTCTTTTGTCTTTCTGTTCTCTTGGCTTACCACAGCTTCAATAACATTGTAACCTATGATAGGGTCACTGGCAACAACTGGGTCACTGGATACAAGTATTGGAACTTGAAGTGTGTTATGATCACTCTCCAGCTTGAAGCTGACCTCAATCCAGCCAACATAAGGTATTGGTGTGCTGTTAGTTGCCATAATCGTGAGCGTGTCCTCCTCTAGAAGCTTTGTAATTGGCCTCATCACTGTGTGAGGCAAGTGTTCTTGATGCCATTGTTCATTAATGATGCAAGACTGGGCACCAGTGTCCCACAACACTTTCACTAAGTAACTGTCCATATAACAGCTAACGCTACATCTTTTCCCCACTAACTCAACCAACTGTGATTGGTGTTTAGGAGGCCGGTATTGGACTGTGTTGACTACTGTGGTGTCACTGTGCATTGTCTCTGGCAATGTCGAAGGTCTCTGCTGACTTTGGGACCCCCTGTCCCGGACTACTGGTGGTCCCGTCCCTGTAGTCCTGACCAGTTTCCCGACGACTGCCTCTTTGCTCGGCATCCACAGGAGAAGTGACCCTCTTGCCCACACTTAAAGCAGTGTAAGCAGTTTTCACCAACTCCCTCATTCCTGCACTTTTGACAACCTTTGAGTCTCTGTTTTACCACAGGTGAGTGATGGCTGGTCTCCATCACAGTGAGTAACATTTGTTTCATTTCGGAGCACAGCTCCTCTATCATCTGTTGGGGACTCATTTTTGGTTATGCGACATTACCTTTATCTTTCACAGCTTTGACAGATGCTGTTGTGTTAGGCTCCTTGGGCTTCGAGGGGCCACCGGAAGGGGCCCAGAAGAACTGAGCTCCTGCACCTTGGGACCTTTGACAACAGCAGTTCTTTTTTGTTTTTCCTGTCGCTCATTTTCAACTCTTGAAGCTTCATTCACTTTTTCTATGAGCTCCTCATTTGTGATATCGATATTACTGAGATGGGGCAGAATGTTGAATTTTACAGAGTCATTCAACAATCCAGTCTCAATGGACCTCAGGAACTTACGCTGGATGGTGGTTCGGCTGTAGTGTTTCTCCACATCATCTTCATTCTCAGCTTTCCAGAACAGTTTCTCCTTTAATTCAATAGCATGAAACACAAAGTTCAGGGCTGTCTCTTTGGGCTCTTGAGACAAGTTAATGAGCTGGTGGTAGAGGTCTGTGGAGCTTTCGACCCTGTAGTGACTTCTCAGGATGGTGAGAAGCGCTGGAAGTGTCAGCCCACGTTTCATCTGTAACATGTCTCTCAATGGTATTCCTGGGCTCACAGCCCTAATCACTGACTCTATTATCTCAGTCTCTGTGTGGCCCTTTTCAGTCCCAACCTCTATCCTTCTGACCAGGCTGAGGTACAATAACTTATCCTTCTGCCCATTTTCGCCTATTTGTCCCTATTTCACCCATCTCCCATGCTAACTGTAGCATGGGAGGCTACGTTAGCATGCACACTCAGTAACATCCCAAAATTACAGTTACAAGCATTTCACACACATTCTCTAGCACAGTCAGTCTAAGGCTTTACATGTTGGGTTATTCTCAGTTCCTATCATCTTTACTGAGATTACTGGATACCTTACCTGTGAAACACAGAACAGGACACAACAGTAAGCACCTGTGTTAATCAGCATAGCTTACACTGACGTCGGCTACAGAGCATCTTGTTTTGCTAATCCCGTCAGGTTACTTGTGCCCACAGCGCTCTCTGTCGAACAGACACTTCATCCAAGTAAAACAGAACTACACAGTGAACACAAGTGCATGAACATACTGAGTGATCTTCAATATGTTTTAAAAGAAAGTCCTTAGCTGATTAATTTTAAATGGGGGGCTAGATATGTCACTCTAGTTATGTCCTTTGTAACACATAGTGCTACACACGCATCAAAACAATACAAACACACATCCATCCATTTTCTTCCTCCTATCCGGGGTGGCATCAGTGAAGCCCAGACCTCCCTCTCGCCTCCTTCTCCAGCTTACACCTGCTGCATTCATACTTGTGCAGGTGCATTCTGTCTGTTAATTACCTTTCGGTCGTGTCCTGGTATTTTACATGCGGTTTAGGCTGACAGAAACATAAAATGCTGGCACTTTTTCCCCTCCTGGGTCCTACTCTCAGTGTTTTTAAGGCACAAACACATTTATCCCGCTAGTTTTCTCACTTCTTTGTACAAAACGGAAATGCAGGGAAGGAAGGGTGTTTCTTTGGAGATGCGCTTACGTTATGGCATTTTTCTATAATGATGTAAGGGCTGCAGCTCCATCTGGTGGCAGATGCCTGCATAAAATTTAGGAAAAACATTAACCAGCATGGAGTTTACTGAAACCTTAATAATTAGGCTAACCGACTGGTACGTCTGGTACCGACTAGTAACAATAGCAACGACTAGTCGGCTAGTCGAGTAATCGCGCACATCCTTAGTTTAAATGATGCTCAGTTGGTACTAAGGAGCCCAAAGTCTTCTAAGAAAACATCCCCCACATTATTACTTCACCGCCAGCGACCTGAACCTTTGATACAAAGTAGGATGATCCATGTTTCCATGTCATTTACATTAAATTCTGACTCTACAATCTAAATATTCTAGTAGAACGCAAGACTAATTAGACATGAGAAAGTTTTTCCAGTTCTTCTATTCTGAAATTTTGGTCAGCTTGTGCAAAATGCAGTGGTATCAAGCCTGGTCTTTTGCCTCTGTAGGCCAACTCCTTCCAGCTTTGATGTGTTGTGCACTCAGTTACTCTTCTGCATACCTTGTTTATAACAAGCGATTTTTTTGAGTTACTTTTGCCATTCTGTTAGCACAAAGTTGTTGAGCCATTCTCTTCTGACCTTTGGCATCAATAGGAAATTTTCCCCCAGAGAACTGGTGCTCACTGGATATTTTCTCTTTTTGTCTTTAACCCTAAATATGGCTGTATGGGAAAATCACAGTAGATGAACAGTTTCTGAAATACTCAGTTCAACCCATATACCGGTTGGGCACACTGGCACAATCATGCCATGTTCAAAGTCACTTGAATTACCTTTCTTCCCCATTCTGATACTCAGTTTGAATTTCATCAGGTTTCATTTCAACAGGTCGGCATGCCTAAATGCACTGAGTTGCTGCTATGTGATTGGCTGATTAGATATTTGTCTTAATGATGTAATTAACAAAGATGCTGATGAGTGTGTACCTGTGTTTTAATCACTACAGATAACAGCTCACATTTCCGTGCTGTTTTATGCACATAACTAAAAGCTGAAGGGGTTATTTTTCTTTGTCTGCACAGAGAGCAATTATAAGCTTTGTCCCAGGTGGTAATTATGAATAGTGACAGAGGAGGTTGGTGTTTGTGGGTCTTCGTTAGCATTTACACTTTTATATCTGTAAACAAAAGGTTGGAATCTATGGGTCTTTCTAAATCCAACTCATGACACAAATTTCCCCTGCTCTGCCAGCTCCCAACTGGTAAAAAGACAACACTGACAAAGACCACAGGAGATAAAATGGTGGCCAGTGTGTGCTAATGTGATGCCTCACGGCTCCATGCAGTGTGTCTGCTTTTTCTCTCCCTCTCTCTCTTTGTTTTTCTCTCCCCCTCTGAGAATGTGTGTGTTTGTGTTTGTGTTTGTGTGCTTTGGCATTGGAGTCAAGGTCGATGATACACAGTAGGTGCAATGTTTGTTGTGTTCCCTGATTGCTGCTCTCCCAATTAGCCACTTGAGCGGCTGCTGTCCACTTAGATGTGTTGTGTCCAGGAGTGCATTCACAGGGCTCGCCATGGTCTAGCTAACACTGCTTTAGACCTCATTAACTCCTCAAATGGCAGTCTGACTTTGGCACCTGATTAGCACTACAGCTATTTACTGCTCTATAAGTACACCGCTGTAGGGCATCAGAGCAGATGACCTTCTGTGGAAAAGATGTCACTGTAATGATATACAAGTATGCTTGTTATGCTGTGTGGGCAGAGGGGGCCTCTGCTGGATATTGGTATTGAAGCTGATTTTTGTGGGTGTCAAAGACATGATCGTCTTTAAAGATGGTCTAAAAAGAAAGGACGGTTCTTTGGTATGATACATTGCAGTGTTTAATCCTTTTGGAGAACTCATAGGTTGACTTTTTTCAGAGAACTGCACTTTAGTTAATGAAACCTATTGTTTAATGTCTTATTATTGTTTGATGTCTTGTTATTATCCTAATATTGTAAAATTGGGATAATCCTAATAATATTGTAAGAGTGATAGCATTGAAATAATCTTGGTTAAGAGATGAGAAAAAGTGTGTGTAGTAAAAAAGATGTGGCATTGTAGAGAATAAGGCTGGAATCAAAACCAAAACATTTCTGTATGGATTCAATTAACAGTCATCCCCAGCTGACTATGGTCCTGAACAAATGAACTATGTCCACAGGATTTTTTAAGACTACATAAAACAAATCTCTCACATATGTACTGTGTCTTCAATAGGAAGGTGTGTTTCAAATTGGGTGTTGTATACAACCCCTGGCAAAAATTATGGAATCACCAGTCCCTGAGGATGTTCCTTCAGTTGTTTAATTTTGTAGAAAAAAAGCAGATCACAGACATGACAAAAAACTATAGGCATTTCAAATGGCAACTTTCTGGCTTTAAGAAACACTAAAAGAAATCAAGAAAAATAATTGTGGTAGCCAGTAACAGTTAGATTTGTAGAACAAGCACAAGGAATAAATTATGGAATCACTCAATTCTGAGGAAAAAATTATGGAATCATGAAAAACAAACAAACAAAATAACACTTCAACACATCACTAGTACTTTGTTGCACCACCTCTGGCTTTTATAACTGCTTGCAGTCTCTGAGGCATTGACTTAATGAGTGACAAACAGTACTCTTCATCAATCTGGCTCCAGC
Source organism: Pterophyllum scalare (assembly GCA_024447675.2). Lineage (NCBI taxonomy): Eukaryota > Metazoa > Chordata > Actinopteri > Cichliformes > Cichlidae > Pterophyllum > Pterophyllum scalare. Next base: position 70,379 of record JAMQGT020012920.1, on the reverse strand, counting down.
TTCCTCTGATTGCTGTTGCCAGATCAGCTTTGCAGGTTGGAGCCTTGTCATGGACCATTTTCTTTAACTTCCACCACAGATTTTCAATTGGATTGAGATCCGGACTGTTTGCAGGCCATGACATTGACCTTATGCATCTTTCTTCAAGGAATGTTTTCACAGTTTTTGCTCTATGGCAAGATGCATTATCATCTTGAAAAATTATTTCATCATCCCCAAACATCCTTTCGATAGTTGGGATAAGAAAAGTGTCCAAAATGTCAATGTAAACCTGTGCATTCATTGAAGCTGTAATGACAGCCATCTCCCCAATGCCTTTACCTGACATGCAGCCCCATATCATCAGTGACTGTGGAAATTTACATGTTTTCTTCAGACAGTCGTCTGCATAAATCTCATTGGAACGGCACCAAGCAAAAGTCCCAGCATCATCACCTTGCCCAATGCAGATTCGGGATTCATCACTGAATATGACTTTCATCCAGTCATCCACAGTCCACGATTGCCTTTCCTTAGCCCATTGTAACCTTGTTTTTGTCTGTTTAGGTGTTAGTGATGGCTTTCTTTTAGCTTTTCTGTATGTAAATCCCATTTCCTTTAGGCGGTATCTTACAGTTCGGTCACAGACGTTGACTCCAGCTTCCTCCCATTTGTTCCTCATTTGTTTTGTTGCACATTTTCTGTTTTCAAGGCATATTGCTTTAAGTTTTCTGTCTTGACGCTTTGATGTCTTCCTTGGTCTGCCAGTATGCTTGCCTTTAACCACCTTCCCATGTTGTTTGTACTTGGTCCAGGTTTTAGACACAGCTGACTGTGAACAACCAACATCTTGTGCAACACTGCGTGATGATTTACCCTCTTTAAGGAGTTTGATAATCCTCTCCTTTGTTTCAATTGACATCTCTGTTGTTGGAGCCATGATTCATGTCAGTCCACTTGTTGCAACAACTCTCCAAGGTGTGATCACTCCTTTTTACCTGCATACTAACGAGCAGATTTAATCTGATGCAGGTGTTAGTGTTTGTAATGAGAATTTGCAGGGTGATTCCATAATTTTTTCCTCAGAATTGAGTGATTCCATAATTTATTCCTTGTGCTTGTTCTACAAATCTAACTGTTACTGGCTACCACAATTATTTTTCTTGATTTCTTTTAGTGTTTCTTAAAGCCAGAAAGTTGCCATTTGAAATGCCTATAGTTTTTTGTCATGTCTGTGATCTGCTTTTTTTCTACAAAATTAAACAACTGAAGGAACATCCTCAGAGACTGGTGATTCCATAATTTTTGCCAGGGGTTGTATTAGTCATTTTGGTCTTTTCAAGGAATTTGTTGACAAGAGAAAAAGTAGTGGGGTGGACAGTCAGTGCAGTCCCCTCAGTTCTGACTACCTTGTGTCTCTTTGTTACCGTCCGACTACACTTTTCCAGTCTAAAATTACATTCCAATGTCATTGCTATAGATCCTAGTGGTGTGGATCAGTGAATTGATGTCTTGTTCACTCCTGGCATACAGCTTGATGTCATCCATGTAGAGGAGGTGGTTGATGTTTGCTACATTCTGTTGTCAGTATCCGTAGCCAGTGTTGTTGATTATCTGGCTGAGGAGGTTCAAGCTTATGCAGAACAGCAGTGCGGACAGAGCATCTCCTGGGTAATTCCCGGACTTGATGGTGACTTGTACAATTGGCTTGAAGTTGGCCTCTAATGATGTTCTCCACATCCCGATTGAGTTCCTGATGAAGGCCTCTAAGTTCATTAAGGTTCTAGCCAGTACATTGGGGGGTCCCCTCTATGTACCAACCGGACACCAAACAACTATTGCTAATGGCCACGTCACTAGCTAACTTATGATTCTCAGCCCAGCACAATGGCATCCCAGCAAGGCACAGAACCAGGCATGGCTAGAACCCCGTTCATGTTAATCTTGTAGAGTTCTAAGCATTCCAGGATCCATGTGTGAGGCATCGAGTCCTAGGCTTTCTTGTAATCAGTCCAGGCAATGCACAGGTTGATCATTCTGGTCTTACAGTCTTGAGAGATTGCTCTGTCTACCAGTAGTGGGTATTTTGCTCCTATCATACCTCTGTCAATTCCTTTCTGGGTCCCACTCATGTATTGAGCCATGTGCCTGTTCATCTTTGCTGCTATGATGCCTGACAGGGGTTTTCAATGTTGTGCTGAGGCAGGTTATTGGTTCGGACTGGACCCTTCTGGGGATCCTCGGGAATCGCAGCCTTGGGGTATGTCTTTAGCAACTGGCTCATTTGTCCTGCCAGGTACTCATGGAGTGCAGTCAACTTCTTTAGCCAGTAAGTATGAATCTTGCCAGGGCGTGTTGTTCAACTCGTCATATGTGAGACTCCTGAATATCTGCCACTGTGATGGTTATGGGAGCCTGTTCAGAGAGGGTGCTGTGGTCTGCTCTTAGATTCATTAGCTACTGAGCATTGGTGTCATGGCTTGCATCCCTCGCCCATATGCTTTTCCAGTACTGGTCTGTACCCTGGCGGGGTGGCGAATTTCGATTTTCCGCTATGACAACAAAAATAGCAGTAACTCAAACCACACTGCCCAATCTGCACCAAACTACAGTGCTTTGATAAGTGTTCTGTCCTGAACACATGCATATAGTCAGTAAAAGTTAGAGCGCCACGTAGTGGGAACTGGAAAAATCACAATACCATGTTTTATACATAGCGCCAGAGCTACATTTTATCTACATATCTGAAAATGTGCAGGTTCATGTAACATCCTAAGATGTGCAAAAAAGTCTCTTCGAGCCACACTTGAAACCCAACAGGAAGTCAGCAATCTTCAATTTAAGGTGTCATTTTTGCGGCATTTTTTTTGCCATTTTCAGGCCTTGTATTTCAGTGATTCCCTCCTTTACCCAGTGAGACCAAAATCACTCCAGATCATCTAGACAAGTAGGCCATCAAAAGTTATCCGAGGTTTTATAGAATCTCAAATGGTGTTGCTGTAACAACACTTTGATTTTGGGATTCAATCATATACCACAGGACAACAAATTGTCACATCTCAAATATACATTATCCAATCTGTCCCAAACTCCATATGCTTCATGAGAGTGTGAGTGAATCTGGACACACCTATCTACCAGCTTTGCATCACATTCATAACACTACCTATTTTGGGACAGGAAATCAGCAGTATACTGATAATCATCCCATGAGCATTAAATTTTCATTGATGGGTGCAGGCCAGCGCCATCTAGTGGCCACGGGAGACATTCAGCAGCCAAACGCTGCAAGGTAGAGGTAGCCTACTGGCGTGACAGCATCCAGGTGAGCCTGCGACGCTCCGGACCATGCCAACCTCTGAGCGCAGAATGGCTCAACCGTGCCACAACCTACCCACCACTTCAATCATACTCTGGATCTTGTCCTGACATATGGCATAGAAAATGAAGACTTAACAGCATCCCCTGAAAGCCCCATCCTGTCTGATCATTTCCTAGTAACATTTACATTTACTCTAATGGATTACACAGCAGTGGAGAATAAGTTTTATTATAGCAGAAGTCTTTCTGAAAGTGCTGTAACTGAATTTAAGGATATAATTCCTTCATTATTATGCTCTTCAGTGCCATGTGCCAACACAGTGCAGAGCAGCTCCCTGAACTCTGCTCCCAGTGAGGTAGATTATCTCATCAATAGTTTTACATCCTCACTGCGTATGACTTTGGATACTGTGGCTCCTCTGAAAAGGAAAGCCTCAAATCAGAAGTGCCTGACTCCGTGGTATAATTCACAAGTGCGCAGCTTAAAGCAGATAACCTGTAAGCTGGAGAGGAAATGGTGTCTCACTAATTTAGAAGATGCTCATTTATCCTGGAAAAAGAGTTTGTTGCTCTATAAAAAAAGCCCTCTGTAAACCTAGCACATCTTACTATTCATCATTAATTGAAGAAAATAAGAACAACCCCAGGTTTCTTTTCAGCACTGTAGCCTGGCTGACAATGAGTCAGAGCTCTGTAGAGCCGAGTATTCCTTTCACTTTAAATAGTAGTGACTCCACGGTGGCGTGGTGGTTAGCACTACTGCCTCACAGCGAGAATGACACCTAGAAGGCCTGGGTTTGAGTGCATGTCTGTGTGGGTTTCCTCCCACATTCCAAAGACATGCACTCACTGGGGCTAGGTTAATCGGTCACTCTAAATTACTCATAGGTGTAAATGTCGAGCGGTTGTCTGTCTCCCTATGTTGGCCCTGCAACAGGTTGGCGACTGTACAGGGTGTACCCTGGCTCTATGCCCATTGGCCCTATGCCTCTCACCACCCGACCCTGAAGAGGATGGATGAACTTCATGGACTTTCTTTACAAATAAAATTTTAGACATTACAGAAGAAAAATTATTCAAAACCATCTCAAAGATTTATCTTCATGTCGGCTGCTTTCAGCACTGCTGGTATTTGTAGACTCTCTGGCTCCAGTTGATCTTTCGGAGTTAACTTCAATAGTTACTTCCTCCAAACCAACAACATGTTTATTAGATCCCATTCCTACTAGACAGTTCAAAGAAGTCTTTCCAATTGTTGATGCCTCAATCTTAAAAATGATCAATCTGACTTTATTAGTTGGCTATGTACCACAGGCCTTCAAGGTGGCTGTAATTAAACCACTACTTAAAAAGCCATCACTTGACCCAGCTGTCTTAGCTAATTATAGGCCAATTTCCAACCTTCCTTTTCTCTCCAAAATCCTTGAAAGTAGTAGTTGTAAAACAGCTAACTGATCATCTGCAGAGGAATGGTTTATTTGAAGGTTACAAATGATCTTACAGGTGACCCTCAATCACTCCTTAGTTATGCTGCTATAGGTCTAGGATGCTGGGGGGGGGGTGTCCCATAATGCACTGTTTCTTCTTATTCACCTCTTTCTACTCTGTTTTTTTACTTCACTCTGCATTTAATCATTAGTTGTTATTAATCTCTGGCTCTCTTCACGCAATGTCTTTTGACCTGTCTCTCGCCCCTCAGCCCCAACTGGTTGTGGCAGATGACTGCCCCTCCCTGAGCCTGATTCTGCCGGAGGTTTCTTCCTCTTAAACTGAAGATTTTCCTTCCTACTGTTGCCAAATGCTTGCTCATAGGGGGTCATTTTGACTGTTGGGTTTTCTCTATTGTACAGTCTTTACCTACAATGCAAAGTACCTTGAGGTGACTGTTTGTTGTGATTTGGCGCTATACAAATAAAATTTAATGGAATTGAATTACCCTGCCTCTCGCCCTATGGCAGCTGGGATACCCCAGTAGTGGCGATGATGGTAAAGCAATATAATATGGCTGAGATTCACAAACTGTTGGTTATATCACTTCACCAGTTTCAGCTGATATCTGAATTTGCTGATGTTACTTCACTGAAATCGCGCTGAAATACTCTGCTCATGTCCACCAAGTTAACAAAAGCTGTGTGTGTGTGTGTTTGTGTGTGTATGTGTGTCCCAGCTGTTTCTTTCAGTTTATAATGACCATTAAAACTACTTTTCATCTTGTAAATGCAGACAAACTAGTATCTCCTCTCTTTGTTTACATGTGGGTAGGACTTCATCTTAGTCCATTTGATGTTAAAATATAATTGATATGAGTTTTCCAGTGGAATCTTATTGTGTTTATACAGTTGAATGCTGCTGTCTCTTACTCAATATAACCAAAAAAAAAACACAGAGAAGAAAGCCTAATATTTATGAGCTGAAACCAAATTACACTTTTTGGCAAACTATTAACAAGTCAAAATTTTTGTTGAATTCTTTTTCAGCACAAACCTTTTAAGACATTCAGCTTTGTTGTTGAGTGTTTCTGTTTCAAATATCCAGATTGCAGAGCAGTTTGAATTATTATTGATCCTGAATCAAACAAAAAAAAGTCAAAAGGGACTAAAAGGGGAAAGGGATGCTGATCTTAGATGAGCAGGGCTTCTGTTTTTAACACTGACTAGTTAGCTGCATGAAGAGAACCTGTTCTGTATATTTTCTTTGACAGCATTAACTTTTTTTTTTTTTTTTTAAGCCTGTCATATCTGGCAGTTTTTCACAAACGGAATTATGGTCCGAATGCATTGTTGTACCAAACATATTTCATCTTACGGGAAGAGCGAGAGCAGAGAGCGAAACAGACAGAGACCCAGAGAACCTGGGCCATCCGCAGCCCCCAAGGACCTCAGAAGACATGCGGCCACACATCCCGATGATAACTGCATGCGCACACCAGAGGAGGAAGGCAAGAGACCCTAGAAGGAGCTCCCACAGCCAAAGGGCAGGAGCTCCAGAGGCAATGAGCAGCCCACCCCGCCTTAGGCCCCCCCCAGCACGAGCCATGACTGGAGCCCCAGGTGCCCAAGAACCATCCGACAACTAGCAGCCCCCCCCCCCCACATGCCGAAGAGGCCCAAGCCACCCCCAGGCAACAACCCCCAAGGGAGCAGGACAAACAGCCATGCCAAGACATCCAGCCACACATGCCAGGACCCACAGGCACCCCTATCCTAGGGGAGGCAGCAATGACCAGTGGGGAGCGGTAGGGGTAAGTAATCCCACCCTCCGCAACCATGTCTTGGAAGGCACCCACACACATCCATCCATCCACGTCCATTCTTTGCAGTTTGTTTTGTAGTGGCATGTCCTTTTGCTGTGTTACTTTACATGCTACCGGCTTGTATTCTTTTGCCATGGGACTCAGAGGATTGATTGATGTCAGTTTCCACTTCTCCCTTTCAAAATAAGAGTTCATGCCATCTGTAGGTGCCAGAGAGGAACACTGTCCATCTGAAACCTGCAAAACCACCAACTTAGCAGTAGATGCTGTTAGATCAGTTTCTAATACAAGCGCTGTTTCTTTTTCATTTTTATAAGTTGTTCCTGTTCCTCCAATGCATGGCATTCCTTTAAAGCTGCCATTCGAGCCACAAGTGCAGCTCTTTCAGCTGCTGCTATAATTTTTGCAGAGGAAGCAGTACTTGACCTATTACTGGTGACACTTGTTGGAATGTTAAGCCACATTGGAAACACCATCTTTAGGATCAGTATCATCAACACCACCTTGATCACCACCATCATCAACATTCAAATTACCAGTACCTTCATTTTCAGACCTTTTTGGATTTGACCCCCTTTCATATTTAATAAATTCATCATTGAACATCATTGTTGCTTTAAACCAGGTTTCGTGTTTTTCCTCGTGCGGTAATCAAATTATTAAATCATGCATACACCTTATTTCATCACACAAGTCAATGAACCCATCAAGACATTTTTATACCTCTTAAAACATCCTGCTTTGCATTAAACCTTGTATCAGCAACTGCTTTAGCAGAAAGTTTGACCACCCATTTGCTCGTTTGTGTCTCATTACAGCTGGCCACAGCCCGGGTTGCCAGTGATAGCTGGCGCACCAACACCAGGCGGTTTGTCCACCTTCTCTGCACAAACTTCCATATTTAAAGGTCTGACAGTCAACATATCACAAGTGTGGCAGTCATAATAAAAGCTGGTCAAATTCACCCAGTATCAGGGAAAGGTGATCCAGTGCTTCCTTTATTATTTATTGCTTCCTGCTTTTGCATAGTATACTCTCAAGCATCCTTATTAAAGGAAAGAAGATAATGCAGTCCCGTTATGTGTAAATGCCATAAATGTAATAAAACAACATGTTTAAGCATTTATGTTAAAGCCACAGGTGACCTTTGAATGTTATACTGATATTTTAAAAGCTGCTTGTTATGAAGTTGTTAATTTGTGTGAAGCACTTTGTAACATTGGCTTAGAAAAGTGCTCTCCCTATGAAGATATTAGCTTTATTGAAATGATCGGTATGAAGTGAAGGTTGCAATGTAACTCAGACAGGTTATGCCATTGTTTTGGGCAGTGTGCCACTGCCAGCTTTTAGAATTGTCTTCAGAGATGTTGAAAGTCTGAATGAAGGTGAGATTTAAAGTGGACCACCTCCACAGAGGACATGAAAGCCTGTAGTATCATAAGGAGCATTTCACCATGTTCATAGGCTCTCTTTCAAACCCTAGTTATGTTCTCTCTTAGTAATGTGTTATTTTTCATTGAGTTGTCCAGGTCCACACCGCACCACAGAAAAGTGAGAACATACCAGGCAAAGTGTCAAAGATAGCAAAGATTCATGTTCTGTAGTTCAACTTCTGGACATGTGGCAGATCCACATCAACAACATCCACCATCATATTATTAAGCACACTAGTGAGTTTAGTCACCTTCTTTGAGCAACAGAGTTGTGATGTGGTGTTATATCTAAATTCTACCGACAGCTCTGAAGTTCACTTTCTTTGAGCTCTGAGCTTTAGTTTCTGCCAAAGGCAAGGAAAAGTGACCAGGAACAGACATGTCTTTAACCATTCTATAACCATCCAGCTGTAACTTTATATTCTTTTGAGATTATTCCTCAACATGCTCATGGTGGAATTTTCCAAGAACAAAAACTGTTGAATGGTGGATCAGACACAGAACCAGCTTTTAGTCACAACTGACCTTGGTTTGGTCAGTGAAGAAATGCATGGGAATTGGTAGCAGAATGAGGGCTGTTGATGTGTCTGTGGACTCACACAAACTGACACAGATAGCTCTAAAAGGTCCAAGGCAGGCAAGGTCTGCACAGAGAAGAGCGCTTCATCCACAAGGCCGCAAACACCCATGACTTGAGCCAATGTTCATACCTTACTTTGACACAACAATCCAGTGACAACTGAGAGGCTCCTTCCAGTTTAAATAGCCCTTCTTGATCAGCATACATGAGGAACAGGTGAGTAATCAGTAATGAGTAATCTGCTGCAGGTGAGTACTTGACAAATGGGTGGAGCATCCAGGAGAGACCACCTCTGCACAAAGGTAAACAAAAATGAGATGCACCCACACAACACACTATGAGAGAGAGAGAGAGAGAAAGCAAGAAGAAGCAGAGAGAAAAGAGCGAGCCAACACAGAGGACAACTGTGTTAACAAGCAACTGAAAACGGTGCTTGTTAACACACTTTACCAGTGAAGTGGCTGTTGTGTGTGTTCCCTCATACTCCCAGTGAGAAAACTGCTTCCTGATTCTTTAAAAAGTCTGTCCAAAACTAAAGCCACTGTTTTGGAAAACACTCAGATCAGATTCTGAATATGCAAAAGCTTGAGTTGGCAGATATGAAGAATTATCTCAGCCTACCTTTTAGTGTTATTTATTCAACCAGCTGGTGGCTGCTGAATAAAAACCTTTAAAATATTTGCTTGAAAAGTTTCTTGCAGATGTAAAGGACAAAATAAAACAAATATAATAAACAGTCCAAAAATAAATGCTCTATGATAAGGCTTAACAAACTGCTTGAAACTGTTACTTTCCAGTGTAGCAGGGTGCCACCTGTTCGAGCCCAGGACCGTCCATCACCAAGAAACAGCCAATAGAGCAGCTTGACTGTGCTTGAGCCTGGAGGCTGCATCAGCAGATGGAGAACAGCTCGAAATAAACAGCAGTGAAATGCACTCAGGCACTCATTTACAGCAATATACTGTATATTTAGCAGCATGGTGACAAACCACTGCTTTAGTCTGATCTGCCCGGGCCACAAGCAGTAGACTGAGTGGTGTAACTGGGGATATAGTACAGTGCAAAGAGATGCATGTGTGATGTATCATCCACATACAGTATATCAGTCAAACGTTGATGCATTCAGTGTTATAGAGGAAGCCCTTTGAAAGAATTCCAACATCTCCTGATGTTCTGAGTCTGCTTTACAGAATCTGGTCCAGACTTTACTTTACAGACTCATTTACAGACCGTAAATGAGTCTGTTATTCCAACCACAGATTTATTCACATTTAAAGACATGTCAGCCACATCTCCATGTACTGTACTGTACTCCATGTACTTTCTTCCTTGAGCTTCTTTATTAAGCAGTGTATTACTTATTGAAAAAAATGATTTAACAGCAAAGAGATAAAAACAGCACTTAAGAGATGTAAAATTTCCACGAAAAACAGCAAAGCTAAAAAATGAAAAAAGGGTGAGAGAGAGATGGATTAAAAGAAATGCAAAGCGAGTAAAACTGATGTGTGGTGAAAATGGCAACTAAACGAGAACAGCACCACAAAAGATGATGACAATAAGACACAAAACAGGCAAAGACACTTAACACTGTCATTTCCAAGAGACACAAAAGCACTACAAAGTCAAAAAAATGCCCAAAGACAGATACAAAAATGCTATAAAGACACCTCAATACAAAAATCTACTTCAAAGCAAAATGCAACTACAGAGGGAGCCAAAATGGCCACTGAAAAAATACACAAATGAGACACAAAACTACATCAAAAGTGACAAAAACTACTACAAAGACCAAAGCTGCCTTAAAATACACACACACACAAACTAAATTTTTAATGATTGTTTTATGATGCTTTTTGAACCCCCAGCAATTGCTTATCAACTTCATGGTCATTGGGGGATGGAGCCGATCCCAGCTGTCATAACACAAGGGCTGGACACAGGGAGACAGAGAACCAGCTAAGTACCCAGGAAGAGGGACAGCATGCCAGCCCCACACAGACCTAAGCTGGAACAGCAGCTCCATGACATCACCAGCTAGATTCTCAGGTAGTGTGACAGCTAAAGGTAGCTTGTGTCCAAAGAACACCTGAAAAATACAAAAATTTCTGATGCTTTGGATCAGTGGTGGGTCAGTTTGGGCCTGGAACATTTACCATAATAATGGTAGAGATTTGAGCTCTGAGCCTATTTTTTTCCCCAAACTGACAGCATGAGGTCTTCTGCAGTATACTGGGCATCTCCTTGCTTATTTCCAAAGTGAAACGTGTGTTTTGTATGCTAATATATATCCATTTGTCTTAGCTAAGACAAATAGTTGTTAGATGCACCTAGTGGGCATTCGCCAATGCCACCTAATGGGCGTGAGAGACATTCGAAAGAAGCAAGGTACAAGTAGCCTACTGGGCTGACAGCATCCAGGTGAGCCCGTGATGCTCCCAAGGGCACCAACCTCAGAGTGCAGAATGGCTCGTCCGCGCTATGAGGGGCCGATCATTGCCACGTGTGGCTTTAATTAATTAATTTTTTTTTATAAAGGTAAAAACTGTCATTGACATTAAAAATGTTTTTTTAAACAGAAATCTGGCTAATAAGGCTGCAGAAATTGCAAGAAATATAACATCACAGTTCCATAAAGATGTTTTAAGTGTCCAAAAAACACTGGATTGATTATAATGTAGGTAAAGTAATGTAGACTCCTCAAGATTCTTGCAAAACAGGTCATTTCTTCGTTTTATATATAAGCCCTTCATAAATTGTGCTGACTGCACTCTATTTGCCAATATAAGCAGACATTACACATAAAAGCACATAGTATTATCGGAGTCACTTTATGGCAGACGATCACTGCCGAATACTGCAGTATTTATTTATCTATATGTACAAATCTGCATATGCTGACAGGTAGGAAATTGAACAGGGTGTTAGTGTTCGGTCTGAATAACCCTAACCCGATGAATAAATAAATAAGGACACTAATTACATGATTTATAAAGGGTTACATAGATGTTCTATCACCAGTTTTACAAATAATTTATAGACTGCATAATTTTAAAATGTAGTAAACTGCCTGCCACAAACCACTTTGTCTTTTTCTGTAAATTAAAAGTGTGTGCTCTGAAAGCAGCACTCAAAAATCCACACCTTTGGATAAAATAAATTAAATGGACTAGTTCTTATATAGTGCTTTTCTACTGAGCACTCAAAGCGCTTATACAACATGTTTACATTTACCCATTCATACCCCATTCATATAAGCACTTTCATATGTAACTAAGCTAAGTGCTTTTATTGTCTAACATTCACACACATTGATACTCCAACGCTTGTGTGGAGAGCAACTTGAGGTTCAGTATCTTGCTCAAGGATACTTGGGCACGCAGCCCGAAGCAGCCAGGAACCGAGCCGCCAACCTTCCGATTAGTGGGTGACCTGCTCTACCTCCTAAGCTACAGCAACCCCAATTAATACTGTGTATCTCTGGAAATCACAACAGTAATTTTAAGGGCAAAAACTACCTTTGCAGAGAAGTAAGAGAGCCCAGACTATCATTAGCATTACAGAGGATTCTTCTGTGGCCAGTTAGGAGCTCTCCTTCTCTCCTACCCCCCACTGTGGCCCTGAGTGGCAATTTTAAGTGGCTGCATCTGTATGTTTTAATAGGCATATGGTTTAAAGTATACATATTAAGACAGTGGTTCGGTGTGCCCATAGAAAGTATTTGTAACAACCAGTCCGGTACTGCGTACCACTAAAAGATTCTGTACCGGCAAGGGTTGGAGCGGCTGTCTGCTGTAAAGCCGTCATTCAGAACCGGTCACGGCTGTACTTTGGGTCAGAATAGATCCGCTAGCAACACGCAGTCTAAAACACGACTTGATCAGTTAATAAATAGCTTTTTTTCTCATGTCAAATTGTTTATGAACTGTTCGTGCTATGCTGGAGCCTCAATTCTCTAGCTTCTCTCCCCTCAGAGACAGAGGTTCTCTTCATAAAATAACCTAATCCCGTAAGCGGGACAGACGTAGTGCATTGTATATGGCAGGCTAGACCCTCCTATTTTGATTGTCACCTCATTCGGCCAATAATGTAACTGGCTGCACCAAAATCAACCGAAACGCTAGGTGACGCCCCCTGGTTATTATTGGCTCTGGAAAACCCATTGCTTAATATGATTGGCCGAATGAGGTGCCAATCAAAATGGGATGGGCTATAAAATGCATTATGTACCGGCCAGGACGTGACCAGTTAACAGGCAACGACGTGGGTTTTCCAGAGCAAATAATAACTATATATATGTGTGTGTGTGTGTGTGTGTGTGTTGTATTATTTTGTGTATTATTGCATACTTTCTATAAATCCTATAAACTTCATTTCACTTCTCAAATATGACTGTGTTCATCTGCTATATGATATATTTAATTGAAATTGCTGATCTGAACAACCATGATTTATAAAGGAAAATCAAACTTTTGCATACCACTAATGTCTAGGTACAGAATGGGCTCCAGTGCAGAAGGCATGCTTAAATCCCTTGAATAGCCTGTCTGCAGTCAAGGCGGAAACAACAACACCTTTGTATGTTCCACAAGATTGTTCATGGACATGAGGGAATAACACCATTTGATCACATGGAGCCACTAAAGAGAACATCACCCAACTTCAACAGCCAGAGCCAAACCATCCTATTCAGCTCAAAAATTTGCTACAAGGACTCATTCTTTCTGAAAACCATCAGGGAATGGAATGTACTACCAGAGTCACTCATCAATATCAAAGACCCAGACCACTTCTCCTTATCTAATCTCAAACTGGTGTGGTATGCAAAATGATGAGAAAAACTTTGTAAATATGATCAAGTAGTTTTGGTTCTTTTTGTTTTCAGTGTTCTATGCTAGACACAAATTGAGTTTCAACTCAAGTTCATTATTCAACACCTGCAAGTGCACATACCAACTATTCCCTAATCATCAATTAGTTGATGGCAGAATAAAATTGGAAGAAGAAGATAATTATTATGACAATCAATTCCAATCTAATTTTCTATATTTCCTAACATAACAATGCTCTATGTGTACTCATAGTGAAGAAAATGCTTAAGCTAAATAAATTGTGAACTCAATTATAAACCCATTAGTAACATAAAAGGTCACAGGGTTTACGAGGGCGTCTATGTTTTACGTCAGTTATTGTCAGCAAGGTATAAGTTCCTTTTACTGTTTCCCAGTGTAGCTATGTTCATTGCTATGTACTTCAATTGCTATTCTCACACAATGACACTGTGTAGTAAATGAGAAAGAGGCCAATTTGGTGACACTAACAAAAGCGCATAACAATTTATTTGCACTCTGCTCAGTTAAGCTGAATTAGTGGACCATGTTCTACCTTCTCCTTGACTCCCAACTGACACATTGAAAAGGGGAAGCATTCCCAAAGGACAATTAGCAGAATGAGTCTGAATTGTGAGCAGTGAACTGTATCCTTTACAGGACCATGGACAGCTCCAGTCTTCCTGCAGGCAAGTGTATGCAGTTCATTAGAGAGATGGCTGGCCTGCAGCAACCATCAGCAAAACCAAGACACACACACACACACACACACACACACACACACACGAATCACTATTTCACTATGTGAACTATGGCAACCACAAATAATGCATGAAATGCCTAGTAAATAAGCTATTTGTACTAAATAAACACAGCCATTAAATTAGAGCTAGCAATCAAACTAGAGCTAGGTTAAAATTGTTTAACATTCATTTGTCATATTTTAAACAGAGCAGAATACTCAATGTCTAATGCAAGTGTGCATTTACTGTGCACTACTGTGTGAGATTATGTCACAAGGACTTTTCATTAGATTTCACCCTTCACAGCTTTATCCTTAATATGATCACTTCATCAGGCAAGGGCACCTACTCTAGTTTCCATTCTGAATACTGAATATATATTCTTGAATAGCTACACACTCACAGTCCATCCTCAGGAAGTCATTGAGCAGCTGGAAGAGGGGGAAACTGTCCCAGCTGTCAGGTGGCTGAACTTCAAGAGCTGCATCCATGTCACCCGAATAGAGACACAGGAAGGTTTCAGCATGCTCCACCATCAGATCTGACCACCATGCAAAGGCCTTTAGATGGAAAGAGGGGGAAGACAGAGAGATATAGAAACAAAAGTTAGTAAGAAGTTGAGCATGAAATAAGAAAGACAAGTTAAATACAATGTAAGTGCTCCCTATTGGAAATATCTTTGAGAATCTACAGTAAACAGTTTGAATCTCATTTCCCATGGAGGCTGAAGATACAGCTCCACTGATCTATTGAAAAGACTCTCACTCATTTTTCATCATATGAAATCAAGTTCTTGCCGTAACAACTTCACAATCTCCAAGCAAGACTTGTTCACAACTTGGAACAGAAACTCCAAGACTTAACATGGATTTCTGCTTGCCCACAGAGGAAACAGCAGCAGCTCCTTCACAGGCTTGGCAGGGAGCTACTTAAACACTGACCCGCAGCTTCTTCAGGAAGTCAATCAGAAGAAAGGAGCTATTGAACTGTGCCACACTTGTATCTTCTCATCAAATATATGCAGTGGAGTGACTGTTAGGGACCTAGCTACTCTCAGGCACATCAAAACCACCAGTTTTTCACCATGCAACCCTACTCTTGCTAAGCCTTTTAAGAAGGACCCCTGAGGACCCATAGTGTTTGGTTATTCACATCAAGCTGTCAACACTGTAATGCGAATGTACCCACTGGCACTGGAGGTCATGGTGATGGGGGTGTAATTGCCATGGGAGCAGTTAGCAGTGGATATCTGTTGTGGGATATTTGGGAATAAATCACATTCAGTCAGTGCCAGTCACGTAAACATGAATCTTTTATAAGTAAAGTAAGTCGTTATCAATTGAATTTTGCTTAGAGAGGCCAAGTATAAAAGAACAAAACATTTTATTCACCCCCTATAAGAGTAATTGATGCTGAGAGAGTGGTTAAAAAAATATTGTTTCAGTTTTACAAAGATATTTTATGACTTGAATCTGGTCAAAAGCATTAGAATGTATAGTCTAGGTCAAATTAAAGCTGGCAGTAACATGACAGGAAACATACTGTTGGAAACACAACTCCAACTCCAAAAAAGTAGGGCTGTTGTGTAAAATGTAAATAAAAATAGAATGCAATGACTTGTAAATCTCACAAACATATATTTTATTCACAACAGAACACAGAAGACATATCAAATGTTTAAATGGAGAAAATGTACAATTTTACCAAAAATATAAGCTCATATTGAATTTGATGGCAGCAACCCTTCTCAAAAAAGTGGGGATGGGGCCATGTTTACCACTGTGTAGCATCCTAGTCCATAAACACTTCATGCACTTCAACTGGTAGCAGCAAAGTCTAGTAGCTCTGATCTTTACTCAACATTTATCTTTTGTTGTCTTTTTATACATCCCCACTTCTGTGGGGAGAAGAGTTTACTCAAGAGAAGAGCTTTTTTCATTGAAATGAAGCAAATCTGGAAGATACCCCCTGTTCCAGCTAAGATAAGGAGGTGTTTTCATGGTTGCTATGCTGATGCAAAGGTGAAGGCTTGGAAGTGGAGATATAAGTCCTTTCTCCCATCATGGGAAATGTCAAATCTCTGCCCAGCAAAAATGATGAGCTAGAGATATTGGTGAAGACTTAGAAAGTATACCGTAAGTGCAGTCTTGTGTAGGTTAGATTCAGATTCAGATTCAACTTTATTGTCATTGCATGTCCCAAGTACAGGCAACATACTGAAACATAGTTGAATTAAAACATCTCAGACTTTAATGTGGATCTACCTGTTTTCACCCTCATATGATACAGCGATGCTAAAGTTAGTGGTAAGAAAAAAGGTGGGGGGTCTGGCTTTATTTGTGAACCAGAGATGGTGTGGTCCTGCATATATCACTGTGAAGGACAGGATGTGTTGTCCTGATATTGAATTATTGGCAGTTTGCATGTGACTATATTTTGTACCAAAAGAATTCAGTCATAGTATGACAATACTTGTGTAAATTCCACCCAAGGTAAGCGCTGAAATTCCATGTGAAGTCCTCTGTGAAACTGTTTCCAGGATACAGCGTAAACATCCAGAGGCACTCATCATAATTTAGGTTACTTCAATCATGTTTCTCTTTTCTCCCACTTGATTGAATTCACACAATTTGTCAACTGTCCAACCAGAGAAAACAACACCCTTGATTTGCTGTACGCCATTTTCAAAGAAGCTTACAGAACTACTGCCTTACCACCACTTTGCAGATCAGACAACAACTTGGTTTTCCTGCAGACATGTTACAAACGCTGTGTGCAAAGCCGACTTGCAACTAAACTCATGGTCAGGAAATGGAGACCTGATGCTACTGAGGCTCTAAGGGACTGGTTTGAATGGACAGATTGGAATGTGCTGCTGGAAACAGATGAGAAAAGTGACAGGTCAGTTGTTTTACTGAATGCATCAACAAAAAGAAGATAAAACTGAATCTACAAAACAGCAACATTCGTGAGGTGTGGAGTGGAATCAATACTATCTCTGGATACAACAAAAAGAAATAACAGCCACTTATACATGATATGGAAAGAGCTTCTTGAATAGATTTTACTCTTTGATCACACCCAATTCCACTGCTACTCTTCTGTCTTCTCATTATTCTCCTCAACATGTCCGCATCTTCACTGCTACTTAGTCGTCTCCTCCACAAGTGTGCTTCTCCACCACAACTACCCCATCTCCTGGCATCTCTAATGTGGCACCTACTTCCTCCATCCTTGTCTATCACAGAGACAGAGGTGAGATTGAAGCTAGGAAGACTATTCTCTGGGAAGACTGCAGGTCCAGATGGTGTGTGTCCAAGGCTGCTTAACAACTGTGCTGCCCAACTGTTCACAGGATCTTTAACCTGAGTCTCTAGTTGGGGCAGGTGCCAGCACTGTGGAAAACACCTTGTGTAGCACCGGTACCAAAAATAAAGTGTCCAGCAGAACTAAATGACTACAGACCAGTGGCCCTTACATCATACATCATGAAAACCTTGGAACAGTTGATTCTACACCTACTGAGGTCAAAGAAAAACTTCATCCCCTGGGGTTTGCATACAAACCACAAATTAGAGTAAATGATGCTGTCCTCTACATGCTTCACCAAGTCCTAACTCATTTGGAGTAATCCAGGCTTTATGTGAGAGTTATGCTCTTTGATTTTGATTTTTTCAAGCATTTTCAATACCATCAAACCAAATACACTCAACGACAAGCTCGCAGAGATCTGCGAAGATTCTTGACAGAAAGGCCAGAATTTGTGACATTGTGTTTCTGGTAATGAGCAGAACGGAGGCTCCACAGAAAGGTTATCATCGTTAATGAAAACAAACAAAATAACGAAAACTGAAATTGAAAAAATATTTTCATTAACTGAAATAAATAATAACAATAATTAAAAGGAAAAAACAATAACTACTAAAACTATATTGTGGGTTTACAAAATTAACTAAAACAAACTGAAATTTAAAATAAAATGGCCTTAATTTTTGTTATTTTATTTAGACGCCTTGTGGATTGATATGGAATCATTTTTTTCCACTCTAGCTGGGAGTGCTGCAACTGTGTGCTTGTGTGTGTGTGTGTGTGTGTGTGTGTGTGTGGTCACTGCACTGGTCTGAAAAGTAATGGTGGCGGTCTGCTGAGAAAGCAGTAGAGTGGGGTGTCTTTGAGAACAAAAGCAAGACATAGAAGCAAGTGTCTTGTTGTGGATGATGAAAAATGTTTCAATTCAATTATATTTTATTTATATAGCACCAAATCACAACAAACTGTCATCTCAAGACACTTTGTATTGTGGGTAAAGACCCTACAATAATACAGAGAAAACCCAACAGTCAAAACAACGCCCTATGAGCAAGCATCTGGTGACAGTGGGAAGGAAAAACTCCCTTTTAACAGGAAGAAACCTCCAGCAGAACCAGGCTCAGGGAGGGGCAGTCATCTGCCGTGACTGGTTGGGGCTGAGGGGAGAGAGACAGGACAAAAGACATGCTGTGGAAGAGAGCACAGACTAATAATAATAATGAATGATTAAATACAGAGTGAAGTATAAACAAAGTAAATAAAGGTGAATGAGAAGAAACAGTGCATTATGGGACCCCCCTCAGTAGCCTAGGCCTATAGCAGCATAACTAAGGGGTGGTTCAGGGTCATCTGATCCAGCCCTAACTATAAGCTTGATCATAAAGGAAAGTTTTAAGCCTAATTTTGAAATAGAGAGGGTGTCTGTCTCCTGAATCTAAGCTGGGAGCTGGTTCCACAGAGAGGGGCCTGAAAGCTGAAGGCTCTGCCTCCCATTCTACTTAAGTATCCTAGGAACCACAAGTAAGCCAGCAGTCTGAGAACGAAGTGCTCTATTGGGGTGATACGGTACTATGAGGTCTTTGAGATAAGATGGGGCCTGATTATTCAAGACCTTGTATGCTAGGAGAAGGATTTTAAATTCTACTCTAGATTTAACAGGGAGCCAATGAAGAGAAGCCAATATGGGAGAAATATGCTCTCTCTTTCTAGTCCCTGTCAGTACTCTAGCTGCAGCATTTTGGATCAGCTGAAGACTTTTCAGGGAGCTTTTAGGACAGCCTGATAATAATGAATTACAATAATCCAGCCTAGAAGTAATAAATGCATGAATTAGCTTTTCAGCATCAGTCTGAGAAAGGATGTTTCTAATTTTAGAAATATTGCGCAAATGTAAAACAACGCGGTCCTACATATTTGTTTAATATGTGCATTGAAGGACATATCCTGGTCAAAAATGACTCCAAGATTTCTCACAGTGTTACTGGAGGCCAAAGTAATGCCATTCAGAGTAAGTATCTGGTTTGACACCATGTTTCTAAGCTTTGTGGGGCCGAGTACAAGAACTTCAGTTTTATCTGAATTTAGAAGCAGGAAATTAGAGGTAATCCAGGCCTTCATGTCTTTAAGACATTCCTGCAGTTTAACTAAGTGATGTGTGTCATCTGGCTTCATCAATAGATAAAGCTGGGTATCATCTGCATAACAATGCAGATGAGAGGATGACATCAGAGATGAGAGGATGACATCATCAAGATGAGACGCATGTAGCAAAACTGCTCAGATCAACAAACAACATTATGGTCCATTAAAACGCACCTCGATCTATTCTTACATCTCTGCTGTGTACCAAAGGTGAGTAAAACTTTTGACTCATCTGTTGGCCTGCTGTGCTGCTCTTTTGGATTTGCCGTTTAGGAGGTCAGCCTTATTTACCCAACGGTGTGGCGTGGTGAATCGCCGGACAAGCGATTCGGGCTGCAACAGGACAAAAGTAAGACAAAACTTGATGCAGTGAAAGGATTACAACAGCTGGAGCCTGATGATGCCATAAAGGACACAGTAAGCAGACAAATCAATGCATTATTCCACAATTGTGGCTTCATTCACAAAATCAGTCAACTTCTGGTTGACTCTCTGATTGAACCCATAAAGCGTGCAATCACACATTCCATTGCAGAATCTGTCAGAGACTCT
The DNA here is from genome assembly GCA_024447675.2 of Pterophyllum scalare. Classification (NCBI taxonomy): domain Eukaryota; kingdom Metazoa; phylum Chordata; class Actinopteri; order Cichliformes; family Cichlidae; genus Pterophyllum; species Pterophyllum scalare. The sequence continues at coordinate 50,241 of JAMQGT020012920.1, read as the reverse complement.
TCGAGACATGAATGGAAAGACATGGACGATAAAATAAATGAATTACAAAATAAATATAATGACACTGAGGATGTTTTAGATGAGCAAGAGCAGTACTCCAGAAGAAACTGCCTTGTCATCTACGGTGTTCCAGAAAATGACTGTGAAAACACAAATGACGTTGTAATGGGCATTATCAAAAATAATCTTAACATCGATGTGAGGCCTGGGGACATTGATCGGAACCATCGCCTTGGACCTAAATCTAACAGAAGGGATAAACCAAGAGGAATCATCATCAAGTTCGCTCATTATAACATCAGAGACATGGCTTATAAGGCGAAAAAACGGCTCAAGGGGACAACATCAAAGATGCATACCCTGGAGAGCCTAACAGCAAAGAGGGCAAGAGCACTGGACGAGCTACGCAAGAGACATAAAAATAAGTTGACTGCTAGCTGGACTCAGGATGGGCGACTCTATTTGCTCACCAGAGTAAATCAGCGGCATATCATCTCCAAATTGTCTGATGCCAAAAAGCTGCGTCTACATGAAATAAGGATCTTAAAATCACCACTGTATGTGAGTAATTGTAGGTTGTTGGATAGATCTAGCATTTGAACCAAACTACATCTTTTTCAGCATTTTCTCTTTGTGTATGTGTATGTGTGTGTGTGTGTCTGTATAATTCTTAAAATTAGTGCAGGGGTTAGATATAGTGGATTGCAATTAGGTAGTAGTTTAATGTGTAACGATTGGTGACAGGCAAAAATTAACTTTGGATTTCACTCAAGTTAATTTGTTTAGATTAGTTATGTCTTATATTATTGTTTATTAATGTTGTTGTTGTTTCATTGTCCACCCTAAGCACTCCTTATTTCTCTTTTGGTATTGCATATATAGTCATGAGTACAGCACCTGTTCTGTACATGAACAAAATGAATGTACACTTCACAATATACAATATTACATTTTATAGGGTATGATGACTTGATATTTGAATTTAATGAAGTACTTGAACAGCACTGCTTTGAAAAAATAAACTGCAGGAGGGTTACACCTGATAACTTATCAGCATTTAAAAACATCCATTCTCATTGTTTCACCTCAATATAAGAAGCCTATTTAAACACCATGATGAGTTACTCTCTCTATTAGCTATTCTTGACCATAATTTTAATATTATAGGATGTACTGAAACCTGGGCAAATGAAAGAACATATCTGGACACACATAACCTAGATGGCTATGTTATGTACAATAGAAATAGAACTGGTAGACAAGGTGGGGGTGTTTGCATATATGCCAATATACATGACTCTGTAATAGCTCAAGATGATTTATCCATAGATAATGTGTTCTCTGATTCTTTGTTTGTCGAGCTGGACGTAAAAGACAGGAAAAACATCATCGTTGCAGTAATATATCAACCTCCAGATTCAGATCTAAATCTATTTTAAAACAACCTGTCATGGTCCTGGGCCAGTGTCTGGAGTTTTTTGTTCTGCATTCTGTGTCTCTGATCCTGTCCAGCCCTGCCTTGTGTTTGCTCTGCCAGCCAATAAAGTTTAGCATTTTACTTCTGTCTGGCGTATCCTGCGTTGGAGTCCTCCTTCCTGCCTGCCACACAGCCGTTACATGACAAAACGACGCCAACACTATGGACCCCGCAGATACGGACAAGTACCGGGGCTCTCGCCTGGCTCGGGGAGGACCTGCATTGTTACAAGGTCCTCGGCGACGCCGCTTACCTCCCCCGCCTAAATCACAAGTCTGTCATGTGGGCAGACTGTTTTTGGCACCAGCCGCTCCCTCACCTGCCTCTCCGTTTGCTTGCACCTCTTCCCTCTTGCAGTCGGAGCAGCAAGGGAGAAAGAGGAAGCCCTGGCAGCAGTGGGAGGAGTTTTTTCTGGCACCATGCGGTATAATGACGCGGATTTCCTCGCCGTCTGCGCAGCCCGCTTCAGTAGGGAGGGAGCGTGGCTCTCAGCAGCGGAAGTGGCAATCTCAGCCCACCAACTCTACTGGGTTGTACTCTGAGACAATGGGTGATTTCGTTCATGAGCTGTGTGTCCAGTGGTTTCGGGAACCCTGTGAGAAGCGGGGGAAGGCCATAGCTCACAAACTGCAGGGACTTTTAGTAGAATATCCTGGGCTTATGGACTCATTGCCAGTCTTGACCAGGAATTATGTTCAGGTCATAACACCTTCAGTCTCTCAGCCTTCACCTCCCCAGCTTCAGTCTCCGCCGCGGGCAGCAGCACCTCCGTCTCAGCCTCTGCCTCTGCTCCATGTCACCTGCAGCAGTGTCCAAACCCCTGCTGCCACAACTCAATGTTTCAGCCTCAGTCAGCTGTAGCTCCAGCCCTCCCTCGCTCTCAGTCAGCTGTAGCTCCAGCCCTCCCTCGCTCTCAGTCAGCTGTAGCTTCAGTCAGCTGTAGCTCCAGCCCTCCCTCGCTCTCAGTCAGCTGTAGCTCCAGCCCTCCCTCGCTCTCAGTCAGCTGTAGCTCCAGCTCTCCCTCGCTCTCAGTCAGCAGCAGCTCCGGCTCCCCCTCGCTCTCAGTCCGCGGTCTCTGTCTCCTCATCCTCTGTTCTGGTTGCAGTCCCGGTCCCAGTCCCTTCAGCTCCGGCGCCCTCTGTAGTTTTGGTTCCCTTAGTTCCCCCAATGTCAGCCTTCCCTCAGCTGCAGCCAGCCTCCCCGCAATCACAATCACCGTCCACACCATCTCCATCACCTGCACCGCAGCCCCAGCATGTGCTTCCAGGACCTCACACAGGGGTCCCCGCTCAGTCCGAGCCATCAGGGCTCTCCGCTCAGCCTGAGCCAGAGCCTTCTGAGTGTCCCGAGCCTTCCGAGTGTCCCGCTCGGTCCGAGCCCCCCGAGCCAGAGGGTCCTGAGCCGTCAGGGGGTCCCGCTCAGCCCGAGCCGTCAGGGGGTCCCACTCAGCCCGAGCCGTCAGGCGGTCCCGTCCTCCGTCACCGCCACATGCCACGCGGCCTTCCACCCGAGGTCCTCCGTCGCCGCTGCATGCCACGCGGATGTCCGCCCGAGGTCCTCCGTCTGCCTCCCTCCTCATCTCTTCACCGCCGCCGCTGGGAGCATGGTCGGACCCCCTCCTCCGTCTCATCGCCATCGCCGCCGCCGCCGCAGCTGCTGGGAGCGCAGTCGGCCCCCCTCCTCGTCTCGTCACCGCTGAGAGTGCAGTCGGCCCCCCCCGATTGGCGTGGCCTCTGGGTTTTTGACCCGTGGCCTGGGCAGCCCCTCCTGAACTGTTGCACTGTTTCCTCTTGCCTTTTCTTTTTCTCTCTCAGCCCCCTTGGCTCCTGGACAGTCGTGTTTGGCCCCTGTCTTGGACTTCTGGAGCTCCCGGCCTAGTGCTGTCGCCTTATGTTCTGTTCTGCTGCTTTTTTTTTTCACTTGCCCTTGGCCCTCGTGCAGTGTTCTGGCCCCTGTGCTTCCTCATCCCCGGGTTTTGGCCCTGTTTTTTTCTGGTTTGGGGTTTTTCCTCTGTTGCTTCCTGCCTGGTTTTGTATCCTGCGTTGGGGTCCTCTGTACTGCCTGCCACACAGCTGTTACATGACACAAGCTGGCCAAACTTCTTAATAGACTTAATAATTGTAATAAAAATTGTTTTATTCAAGGAGACTTTACCATCAATCTTGCCGTAGAAAATAATACAAAAACAGAGTTTTTGAATTGTCTGTATGCGTAACCCTTCTTCCCTACAATCAATCTATACACTAGGGAAACAGAAACTAGCAAAACCTCTATTGATAATATCATTACAAATATACAAGACACTCGGTTTGACTCTGGTGTTATACTGTCAGATATCACAGATCACTTTCCCATTGTACTTTTTGCTGATTTTGCAAGACAATTAAATGAACCACCTCAAAAGACAAAAACTAAAACATTATCTGAAAAATACTTAAGTTTACTTAAAAAATATCTTAAAGCAAAAACAGGGGATCTTGTTTATCACAGTAATATTCCAGATCACGCCTACAATACTTTTCTACAGGAGATATCTGACAGTATAAGCCACACTATACCTGAAAAAGTAACTGAAATGGCGTCTGATAAACAGGAAAAATGGCTCACCAAGGGCATCCTGAAATCTATTGAAGTGAAAAACAGGCTCTACAAACTCTATATTAAGAATTCAACAAATGAAAATAAAGACAAATATCTCAAATATAAAAAATAAATGGACTAATTTGATAAGCGTTACTAAGAGAAACCAAAATACACTAGATTTAAAGGCTGCCCATGGTGACCAAAAGCAAAGCTGGAAAGCACTAAATAAAGTTCTCAGCCAGGGTATAAAATACAGCTGTTCTTCCGGACACCAAATGCAAACAAGGAGATGAAGACCTTGCCAACAGTTTTAACAACCACTTCAATTATTTATCATTGATCAATCATTATCAAAGACCATAAAGCCACCAGTGGGGGCTGTAAATCAACAGTATTTAAAAGGTAATTATACTAAATCAACTTTCCTGAAGCCAACTGATGGAGCAAAAGTGCTTAAAACCATATCGGGTATGAAAAGCTCCTGTACAGAAGGGGGGGATGGGATTTGCAGTAAAATAATAAAATTTATCGCGCTCAAAATTAATGAACCACTTGCTTATTGTATAAATCTTTATATAATACATGGTGTTGTTCCTAAAAAAATGAAGACTGCAAAAATCATTCCAATATTTAAAACTGGGGATAAAAACAACATGCAAAATTACCGTCTGATATCTATACTGCCTACTCTCTCCAAAGTATTTGAGAAAATTGTTTATAATAGGCTGTATGGGTACTTAGATAAGCTGGACATACTTACTCCATCACAGTATGGCTTCAGGAAAAAGAGTACAACGTGCATGGCAATTCTTGATCTCACTGAGAAAATAAATGATGCTGTTGAAAATGATGAATGTGGAGTGGGTATTTTTCTTGATTTATCAAAAGCATTTGATACTATAGATTTTAAAATTTTGTTGGGAAAACTTGAGCATTATGGTGTCAGAGGCATTGCGCTTTACTGGTTCAGAAGCTATCTATTTGAAAGGGAGCACTATGTACAAATACACAGCAGCAAATCACAACTAAAAACAGTTAAATGAGGTGTACCACAAGCATGTATAATGTAAATAAAATTGGTCCAAGCACAGAACCCTGTGGAACTCCATAATTACATGCACAAATTGGAGTCTATTAGATAAATATGATTCAAACCACTGCAGTGCAGTCCCTTTAATACCCATGGCATGCTCTAATCCAGGGGTGCCCACACTTTTGGAGCATGTGAGCTACTAGCAAAGCTAGCGTGGTTAAATGCACGTGCGTAGGGTGTTAATGAAATGAAAATGGATCACACGGCACTTCTGTTAATGCCGTGCGATCTTCATTTTTTCCCTACCTTCACCAGGGGTTCCGTGCGATCTACCTGCACTCCTCTTGCGAGCAACCAGTAGATCATGATCGACCTATTGGGCACCCCTGCTCTAAACTCTTAAATGCTTGGGGGTGGAGACACTGGCTGCAGAGGGGCAAGCAGCCATTCATCATTTGGACAGATCACAAAAGTATGTCCTACATCCAGACAGCCATCACTTAAATGCTTGACAAATATGAAGGTCTCCCCTGAAAAAGACGATTTCTGCATGGAAGCATATGTTATAGCAAAAGTGTATATACCTTTCAGCATTGGTGGTGTATTTCCAGATGTGCAACCTATTAATTCTATAGGCACTAATGTACCACCATTCCATCAGAGATGCAGGTTTTTAAACACAGCACTGATAACAAGCCCAAAGGTCCTGGTCCTTTTTAGTCCAGAGCATGAGGTGCCCATGTTTTCCAAAAATAATTTTGTCTAGTCAATTTTCCATTAACTTTCGCCCAGGGAAAATAGCAGCCTTTCTGGATGATGTTTATATATGCCTTTTCTGTCATGGTTGCCGGAGTCCTCCCTGGCTCATGGGCCAAACAGACCGGTGAGGGGAGGGGAGAGAGGGAGATCAGAGATTACAGCAGAGTGGTAGCACCCTTAATCTGCCTGACCTCTCCTAAGCTCTCTTTTCAGTGGGACTCACAAGCTCAAGCTCCTTTCGCCCTCCTGAAAAAGCTGTTCACCTCAGTGCCCATCCTGACTCAGACTGAAATGGCTAGGCAATCATTATCAAAGTTGAAAACCCTGAATCAGGGGTATATGCAGTGCTATCACAGTGGTATAATGAAAAGAAGCATCCTTGTCCCTTTTTCTCTCGTCACCTCTCACCTGCAGAATGGAATTACGACACTGGGGACCAGGAGCTCTTAGCAGTAAAACTCACCTTGGGGCGGGGGGGGGGGACACTGGCTGGAGGGGGCCAAGCAGCCATTCATCTTCTGGACAGATCACAAAAGTCTGTCCTACCAGCCAAGCCAAGCCAAGTAGTCTTTATTCTTTAACATTTCTCTCTCATACCGCCCATGTTCCCGTAACACCAAACCACACGCCCTCCCCTTCCAGTTCTTGGACTCTGACTCTTCCAAGTTGGAGGAAACTATAACCTCATCTTCTTGCATTTGAACCTGATGCTGGTGGATAACCCTAACTGACTATATACCCCCTACCTCCATCAAAGGTAAGGTACTGTATTGGACATACACAGAATGATAACCTTCCTTCAATGTCTCTTTTGGTGGCCCTCATCACATATCTCATTGGAGTTTGTTAACAGCCTTCCTCCATCACCAGGTAAAAATCATCATTCTAACTATTGGATGAGAGGTGAAACATCTTCAAGAAACAAAACGAAGTCCAGTCGCCCTTTTTTCAAGCCCCAGAGACTACTATGACCTGGATGACTGAGAACTTACACAGACAGGCAGCTCGTCATTAGACTCCCACTCCAGTGTACACCCCTGTTGCTCTTAACATGCAACATCCAAGAGCTTGTCCCCAAGCTTCATTGCCCCTTTTGAGATTTTTTTCTGTAATTAATACTGTTATTTTTTGTTTAAGACTGCCTCCTGAAACCCACCCCAGAGGCAGCAGAAACCCCAGCCAACCCAGCCCCTGAACAAGCCCACATCTCTATGTCCATATGTTTATATGTCTGTCCATCACACTTTTAGTATCTCAATAGCCATGCAACATACTGACTTCAAACTTGGAGAATAGGTGCATACTGAAAAGTACAACTGCTAAGAACAAGAACCACAACCCTGCCTTCTCTAATACTGGAATTATTGCAGTTTGTTTATTTTACTCATTGAAAATCCAATTTTTTTTTGCCAAGGTCAACAATGGTCAATATAATTACCCTGTTATTGTGCAAAGAGGGTCAAGTGTTTAGTAGTTGTGGACATAGCTCATTTAAGGTGTCTTTTTTAATCACTGTCATCAGTGTTTCCATAATTCATTCATCTCTTAGCTGTCTCATCTCTGTATGTCATGCGTCAGATATCTTTATCAATATTGAATGAAATACATTTCATATATAAAATATCGACAGTTCTACGCAGTACCCACTTAACAATTATTTACTGTTAAAATGTACTTATAAATATTAACTAAGCCAAGCACTTCCATATACTTGAATATATTCTCTGACAAGCTTTTGAGTAGCAGATGTTTTCTTTGCAACACTCTTGTCTGGAATTAGGGTTGCACATGGATAAACCAGCCCTAGAGTCAAAAGTGAAAACTAATAAAAGACAACAACAGAATAGTTATAAATGTTTGAACCAGTGTAACTAACTTAAAAACCAAAGTGTATAGCGTAAATATAATTGAAGATGGAAAATGAATTGCGTTCAAATGCGAGACCAGTAACTATGTTATCTCTGATCACACAAAGCATGCCTTATATCCTCCATTATGTGTGCTGAAGGGTCCAAAGTGGAGAAATGTATTTCTTTTAAGAAAAGACAAGGTGACAAGCAGCTTCACCTTACACTTATTGGATTTACTGAAAAGAATGTGTAAATGAGACATGATTTACTTATTAGAATAAATGATATATGACTAAACACAGCCAACATGCTAGCATATTCAGGGATTATTTGGGGTAGACTATTAGAAAGCAAGGTATATTGTTATAACAAAAGAAAAACACATTCATTATCCAAAGTCACACCTCTCCACTTTGCTTTCTCCAAGCATACCAGGTTAATGCTTTGGACAAATAAAAAACACTGCCTAAGTACTTGAGTCTGTTCTTTATCAATGTATGCAAAACTGTTGCAAACGTAGAAGCTAAAAAGTACTGCTACAAGCACTTGAATGGCAGTGACAAACTGAAATGGGTTCTTTGTCATTGTTGAAAAAGGAAAAAGTAATTTTCCTCTACAACAATAGCTGTGTCAAAAAGTACATGCACAGGTTTTACAGGTATATAAGGGGGTAGGGTAGGGAATGGGGTATATGGTACCAAGACAATCACATACCTCTTTTCCCTATTCAAAAACAAATAAGTGATTGGAATAAAAAGTAGAGAAGCAGTAAGTCAGCTTTGTTTGAGTTATTTAGAAATATTTTTTAACAAACTTTGTGTATTTATGAGTGTGAATATATGCATATATATCAGCACACTGACCTCAGCATGATGTTCCTCGTTCTGCTGAAGCACCTCGATCACCAGCTCAGCCAGACGGATAGTGTCCTCCAGCTTTTTGGCAGGGGTGGCTAACCTCCCCACATTTTCTAGAGCACAAAAGATCAGTGTGGTCAGCTTCTGATGTTAATGTGATCAGAATCTATTCTTTATAGTATATATATATATATATATATATATATATATATATATATATATATATATACACACACACACACACACACACACACACACACACACACGAGTATCAGACGTGGTTTTGGATTTACGAATGCAAATTATTAGTGATGGTCTGTGGTATGCAGAGCAGTGAGGTACATCTCTATCACTTTGATGATGATCATAAGAAAATTTGGGTGTGACGAAGGATGTAAAGAGCATGTACCATGGAACACTCATCATGCAGTAATGTGGTCATGATGAGCTTATATCCACAGTTTCAGATATTTAGACGCATGTTCTCCTGCTGTTTGAGTGGTGTACAAAATACGATGTGGGCTTTATAGATAATTGGGTAACTTTCTGTGGAAAACCCGATCTTGTTAGGAGACATGATAGAGACATGATCCATCCCACTTTGGCTGGAGCAGCTCTCATCTGGCCAATTCTATTGAACCCCTTTAAACCAGTGTTGAGGAGTTGCAATTTTACACACTCCTCTGCTGCTTCTCTCCTCCTGTCATCCCCCAAAAACCCTATCCTCACAGAGACTGTGTCTGCTCCCAGACCACAAAAGAACAAATCAAAAATCAGAAAGAAAGAATTGAGCATAAGGTTAAAATTCACAAAGGAAAAAAACAATATAGCATGTTCAACTGCACCAAAGAGTAAAACAGTTAAATGTGGGTTATTAAACGTTAGGCTGCTCTATTTTAAGTCCCTGTTAGTAAAGTATTTAACAGTTGATCAGCATATTGATTTATTCTGCTTTATAGAGAACTACAACAGGTTACATACAACAGGATGAATATGTTAGTTTAAATTAATCAACACTCCCGAGTCATGCTAACTGTCATAATCTTCAAAGCACAGGCTGAGGAGTAGATAGATAGATAGATAGATAGATCAAGCTTTGCACTGGTGGTGCCCAATCCCACAGCTGAATCACCCTTAGGGGGTGGTCCTAATGCTTGCTGGAATTTCTGGGGCACCCTGAAGCCTTCATCGCAACAGCTGAACCTCTCTCCTTAAAATTCTTAATGATCCAATACATGGTTGATTTAAGGGATTCAGGTCATTTGCATGGCAAAGAGGGACTCTGAAATTATTTGCAATTCATCTGATCATTCTTCAAACTTTGTGAAAACCAATACCTGTGTCATTCTTAAAAACTGTGGCTACGACTGTATCCTTGGGCAAGATATTCAGTCCAGAGTTGCCCCTAATGTGTTCATCAGTGTGATCGTGTATGCAAATGTTAGATAGAAAGCACTTTAACATATAAAGTACTTGTAGAATAGAATAGAACAGAATGGCTTTATTGTCATTATACAGAATATACAATGAGATTGGAGAGCCACTTCTTCTTTCTAAAATATAAAATAGAACTTCTAAAAATATACATAAAATAAAACAGAATGTACAAAAATATATACATTATTAAAAAAAACAAGTATATATAGATAATAATGAAGAACATGAGTGTTGCACTTGGTGAATGAATATTGCACTAGTGACCATGGCGGCCATTTTGAAGTCGGCCATTTTGGATCCAACTTTTGTTTTTTTAATGGGAAGCGGGTCATGTGACAAATCAAACTTATTGGGAATTTCACAAGAAAAATCAATGGTGTGCTTGGTTTTAAGTAACTTTATTCTTTCAAGAGTTATTTACAAGTTTCTTTTTGTTTACAGCCATTGACATGTCACAGAGGTTAACACTCGAGGAGCGGATAGAAATTGTGTTGATGTCTGGTGAACGCAGTAACCGGGTCATTACAGCAAATTTCAATGCAAGACACCCTTCTAGACCACCCATCTCCCATGCTACAGTTGGCAAACTGCTTGCCAAGTTCCGTGACACTGGTTCAGTGTTGGATTTGCAAAAATGTTGATGCATGAAAACTGTCACTAATGAAGAAACATCAGTGGCTGTCCTAGCTTCATTCAGCAAGAGCCCACAGCATAGCACTTGCCGCATGTCACTGGAGAGTGGCATAAGTCAAACATCCCTTCGGCGGATATTAGCTACTTACAAATGGCACCCTTACAAACTCCAGCTGCTGCAGCATCTCAACGAGGATGACCCAGATCGGCGCACTGAATTTGCAGAATGGGCAAAACAAAAATTGGAACAGGACCCTCAGTTTACACAGAAGATTTTGTTCAGTGATGAGGCAAACTTTTATGTGAATGGTGAAGTTAACAAACAAAACCACAGCTATTGGTCTGACACTAACCCACATTGGCAAGCAGTTTGCTAACTGTAGCATGGGAGATGGGTGGTCTAGAAGGGTGTCTTGCATTGAAATTTGCTGCAATGACCCGGTTACTGCGTTCACCAGACATCAACACAATTTCTTTCCGCTCCTCACGTGTTAACCTCTGCGACATGTCAATGGCTGTAAACAAAGAGAAACTTGTAAATAACTCATGAAAGAATAACGTTACATTAAAACCAAGAACACCATTGTTTTTCTTGTGAAATTCCCAATAAGTTTGATGGGTCACATGACCCTCTTCCCATTGAAAAAACAAAAGTTGGATCCAAAATAGCCGACTTTAAAATGGCCACCATGGTCACCACCCATCTTGAAAAGTTGTGGTGTCGTCGGCAAATTTGATGATGAGGTTGTTATTGTGGGCATGAATAAGTAAAATAAAAATAAAACTAGAAACATTAACAAAAATAGCCTATAGAAAACCTATACAGCTGTTCTTGTAAAAGCAATATGTTTACTATAACAGTGTATTTGGATCATCATTCTGATTGCGAAAACTGCCAGACATGACAGCTACTAAAAAAAAAAAAAAAAAGAAAGGCCATAATAATACACAATATCATTACAAATAAGTTGGCTATCCAATCACGCACACACTCAAAATTATTTGTTCACTACCAAAAATAAATCCAGAATTCATAATACATACCAACAATGCCTTCAAAGACCATCTTAAGTGAAGGAATTGCAACTACAGAGGAGAGCAGCCACAACTTTCCCCAAACAAGAACAGACTCTCTCACCAGGGACAGATTTGCAAACATGTTCTCCCAATTGTGCCAGAAGGAGGCTCAGAAGAGCCAACTTTCCCAACTTAACATTTATCTAAAAATAAAGTGCAGTGGTGACAGATCACTCCCCATCTAAAACCCAAGGGGTTTTTTAAGTTTAATGACAAGGTCAACACATATTTCAGCTATCAGGGGAAATGAACAAGACCATCTCATTCACGGATCTGATATATAGCTTTGGTCCTTGTTCCCTGGTGACCTTCACTTGCACCTTGTGCATTCTTCCATCTTTACTGGGATACACATCAGTGATAGTGCCCAAAGGCCATTTTTTTCTTCTGCACTGACTGTCCTTAAGAAGCACCACACTTCCTTGTTTAAGGCTAGGCTGGTCAGATGTCTACTTCGTACGAGGCTGTAGTGTCTCAAATACAGTTTTCCAGCATTTCCCAGAATGTATTAGATGAGCTTTGGACTCCAGCACCACTGCTCTTTCAACAAATCTTTATGTCCAAACTCGCCATCTGGAGCTGGACATAGGACTATTTTTTGAGTAAGTAATGAAGCAGGTGTGAGAATGAAAGGATCTGTGGGATCCCTGGACACAGGCACTAGTGGTCATTTGTTTACAATGGCAGTGACCTCAGCCAATATTATTTTGAGCATACCATGTGGGAGATTGGAAGATCCCATCTGAAGAAGCATTGAGTCCAGGATGTGAAGTGTGATCCCAATCATCCTTTCCCGCAAAACTCCCATGTAAGAGGGATGCTGAAGGTCCACGTGCATCCATGTTCTGAGAAAAATCTTTCCATGGCCCGCATATCAACATTTGAAGGAACTCCCATGTTCTTAGAGGCTCTGATGAAATTAGTGCCATAGTCAGAGCAGATGTGCTTCACTGGTCCTCAGATTGCCATTATAAAGCTAGAGGAATCCAAAGACTTAATAACCTCGATGTGTATAGCTCTCACACATAGACGGGGAAGAGGACACCCACCTCTTACTATCAGCATGGACTCTTCTTGTATGATGGACAGATACACACCCTGGTGTTTGATCTGCTTATGAAAATGATGCACTATGAGGGTAGTTACATGATGTTGTCCAGGCAAGAACAGTGGCCTTTTTTCATTTACTCTGGCCTTTGCCTCAAAAAGATGACTCCCAATCCTCAACAGTCCCTCCGGGTCAATGAAAGGCTCCAGGGCACAAAGTGGGCTGCTCTGGGGAATGTTGACATTGAATGTAAGATATTCCAGCTCTTTTGAATAGACCTCATGTTGAACTGTTCTGATAAGGACTGCCTTACTCTGATCAAGAATATCCACTGTTGGGGGTGTGCTACACTGATGCCATCCCTTACATTTCTGAATGCCATTGTCCTTTCCCTTTGTGAAGCTCTGAATGATGTGAATAAGAGTAGAAACTGCTTTTTTTGTTTCCTACTGCATGGCACCATGCTTCATCTGATCCCCTGAACTCAGTTTCTGACACATTAAACCTCCTTTTTTCATTGTAAATATACCCGTGCACAACCTTACTGTCTGTGTAGCATGGGATTGCATCAAATAAGATGTCTATTTCAGAAATCATGACCTCAGAGAGATTGACGGTTATAACTGCCCCACAAAGCTCCAGCCGAGGTATTGTAAATTCTGGATGTTGAGGAAGCCTGGTTTTATTTGTGACCTGTCTTGTGCAGTTTTTTTCCTTCTACATCAATGGTCTTCAGGTAGGCAGATGTGGCTAATGCCTTTTCTGAAACACCTGAGAAGACGCAGAGCTACATTAGCTTGGCCATAGATGGTAACACATTTGATTATGGTCTGGGGATTCTTAGATTCTTTGAATCTTGTAGAGAATCTCTCCAGCTGTCCCATACCTTCTCCTTACTTGCTAGCAGTGGAGCATCCCAGGCTGAAGAGTCTGAGGTGAGTTCCTGAAAAAGCAATTTTCCTTGAATTGTAAGAGGAGAGACAAATTGAAAAGGATCATACAGGGTGTTCACAGTTGAAAGAACTCCTTGTTGAGTGAATGGCTTTCTCTCATCCTGGGCACAGTAGTTAAAACAGTCTGAGTCCAAGTCCCAGTAGGAAGGTCCAAATTCTGTTCACAGTCATCACTGGGAAGGGCTCCATGACCTCCTTTCTGTTAAAAGCTAGCTTATGCAGCCTGAGGTTAGAATAAGCCAACATTACTTGAATTATTTTAAGAAGTTTAATATCCGTGTCTGCTGTGGGCAGGGACTTTAACCAATAATCCACGTAAAAGCTGCGGACAACAAACTGTCTTGTATCCTGTCCGTACTCACTCTGGCACTCTTTCACTGAGCGTCTTATCTTTAATGAACTGTGCGTCCTATATTGAAGGAGCTTTTGTATAATCATCTTTTGTTGTCGGGAACATATCACAGTTTAAAGTGACCCATTTCTTATTGACAAGGGAATCTTTGCTTGACAGGAAACAAAACGGGTCCAGAGTTGTTGTATCCCTCTTTCACAGTGCAATTTTTTGGGCATGGCTGAAAGAGAGGGGAATCCATTTCTCAATATGTTTGAGTAGTATGAGCTAATAGTAGCTACCCTCTGGAAATCTCCAATGCAACCATCTCCCACTATCATCCAACCCAGGTCCAGTTTATGGGCCTAAGGTGCATTATGAGGACTGTTCAATTGTCTTCAGGCCTTATGGATTGTTATTATATCTCAGCCTAGCAAGAGGAGAGTGGAAGCTTGGGAGTCAAGCTTGGGAATGTACCTTGAAAGAGGCTTCAAATGGTGTTGGTTTAATGCTACTTCCAGTGTTGGCATTTCTGAATGGTTATTTGGAATCTTGTTAATCAGTTGAATTCAGTCAGTGGTGGTAATGATGGGTGCCATTGATGGGTTCTATCACAAATCCACATGCCTGCCTTCTGTTACCAATGTTCAAGCACACCTCTTCAAAGTGTATGGTTAGGGAGACCATGATATGTTGAACAAGTTGAAAAACTTACTGCGCACAAGTGATCTATTACTCTGATCATCCCATATTACATATGCTGTAACTGCAGCACTGGGGTGGTCAGCTGGGTACACCCTAGGCATATTGTTGAACAGGAGCACAGACCTCACTGCATGTTGTGGAAACACAGCCTTCTTTAGCTTGTAGTTCGTGTCGCCAGGGTACAGGACTGGAATGTGAATCTTGCTTCCACATTCTATGCAGGTTATGCTATCCTCACAATTCCTTGCTAGGTGTGTAGCTCTGCAGCACTTGTAGCAGGTCCCATGTATCTTTAAGAGTGCTTTCCTTTCTTCTAGTGTTCTTTCTCTGACCCCACAACATTTAGGTAGGACGTGGGGTTTGTTATGTAGCAAGCATTTCTTGGCTGTATCGTGTCTAGAGGAGGACTCACTCGCAGAAGCGGTATCCAATGATGTAGGTATAGTATTGCAAGGACTGGGCTAAGTGTCAGGACAGACTCCTGTTTTTAAAACCGTCACATCCCTTTGTCTATCAGTTTTAGATATTTGCTTGAGACCAGGCAGTTTATTGCCAAATGCTGCCTGTGTAAGGCCAGGGTCATTACTCATGCATGCGTCCTGACACACAAAGCTCTCAATGACCTCTCGTGCACCATAACACTACTTGAGCCTATCCTATATGGCCCTGAGTCCCTATGCTGGATGACTGAAATACAGACCTTATTCACCTGGCATGTTCAGCTGAGTCCTTGCCTAGCCATTTCACAAGAAGATCGACTGATCGATCACCACTAATTGCTCGCTTGCTGAGAGGTTGAGGCCACTGATAGTGTCCATAAATGATACCTTCCAACAGCATTGAAGTGAATGAGCCCCGAAGACACCAGTTCCTATGAATGAATCTAACAAAGTCTCGACATGTTCTGATGCTTCTCTGCCTGAGTGTGCAGTAGACCACTTTCCTGATGTGGGGCAATTGTTAAAGCTTTTTATTTAGGCAGTGCCAGTGTAATCACTGTTAGAAGGCTGCTGTGTCTGACTTTTGTTTACATATACATACATATATATATATATATATATATATATATATATATATATATATATATATATATATACACACATACATATATATATATATATACATATATATATACACATATATATATACACACATACATATATATATATATACATATATATACACATTATATATATATATATATATATATATATATATATATATATATATATATATATATATATATATATATATATATATATATAAATTGGAAACCAATAAAACCCATTTTAAAGAAACTTCATCTGACCTTCCCGAGCTATTATCCAGTCTTTGATTTTTCACTCAGCCCTCTTAGTAAATTTTTTTTTAAAACACTCATCAGTGGTTTGAGTCTTCCTCTTTTGTCCAGTTTATACAAAAATATGACAAAATGATCTGGCTTGCCACTAGACCCCACTGACTCAGCTGCAGTACAAGCTGCAGGTTCTTATCAAGGAGCTCTTTTAAAACTACATGAGAAGGTTCTGATCCTTCTAGTTGAACAATTACAAGCCACAAACCAGCAACTATCCAGTCAATAAACTCTAAATTACCTCAGACTCCCACTTCTGAAACTCCAGCCCAATCCAGAGCAGTTGAACCAAATCCAGCAGCTTCCTGCTAGCAAAACCACTCCTCCTTCGCCAGAGTCATTTGGGGGAGATTTGGGTCGCTACAGTGTGTTTCCTCTTGCAATGTTACATACTGTTTATCAAGCATTCACAGGTTTCACTAAACTAGACCACTGTAACATCTCATTTGGTGTGTATCAGGGAAGTTCATGAGTGGAAGAGAACATTTAACACTCTTTTTGGTCACTGAATATTTTTTCGTTCCATTCCATCTCACTAATACCCTACCCCAGATGTCTTCCAGGTGCTAGTTAATGAGTTTTGAGAAATTTTCTGAACACTTTTATATTTGTCCTATATGAAATCCTAACTGTCTCCAAAACCCTGGATGAACACTACTCGTGTCAGGAAAGTGCTTCAGAAACTCCTGGAATACATGTTTGACAAAGCCAAAAACTGAATTCCATGCTAATTTAGTGACATTCATGGGGTACATCCAAGAGTGTGGGGAGGTAACGACTGACTGAGAAGGTCAAAGCAGTTATTGACTGGCCAACACCCACAACACAAAAGCAGCTGCAATGCAGTCAAATTTCTACACCTTTAACTTAATTCAGCTCTTCTTCCAGGTCCTTTGGGTGGACTTCTGAAGCTGATCACACATTCCAAAGATTCAAATCAAGGTTCAGCTTGGTTGCACTATTGTTTTTTCTAGACCCTCAAAGACAGTTCCTTGTTGAGGAAGAAGCCCCTGACTCTAGAGTGGGGGCCATCCTATTGCAGCATGTGGCCCCAGATGGTAAGCTCCATCCCTGTGCATTGTTTGTTGTGCATTTGTGTGTCCCAGTGATCCGAAGAGCAATGTTGTCCAGGGACTTTTGCTCCCCTTGTGGTGCCTCCCAAGGCAATTTGGTCTTGGTTAAGGGGCCAGACAAAGAGCGACTCCAAGTACACCTATGGAGGAGACAACAAGGGAGCAGTTTACCCTACCTAGGATAGGTTTTCTGGGGCCCCACACTGGAGCCAGGCCTGTGGAAAAGCACCATGTGGCCAGGACTTAGCCAATGGGGCCTGGCCAATAGGTGCTCAGAAGTGATGGTGGGCCCAGAGGTGACGTGAGCCCATGCTCCTGTAAGCCCAAAATCCATAGGAGGCATTTGATGGGCAGCGTGTGACGGGCGGAGGCCTTGGTGGGCCGATCCCCAAGTATTGAGGTTGGGACATAGAACATCACCTCTCTGGTGGGGAAGGAGCCTGAGCCAGTGGGAGAGGTTGCTAGATATATTTGGGCTCACCTCAACACAATGGCCTGGGCTCTGGAACCAGTCTTCTGGAGAGGGGTTGGAGTTTTCACCAGTCAGTGCTCCCTCCATCTTCAGCCTGGGGAACAGGTCCCTGTCAACTGTACTGAGAGGTTGGCCAGCATGGTCAGCAATAAGTAAGACTTGTTCTCAGTGGGTGTTGGACTCTGCCAGGGCTTCCCTTTGTCACCAATCCTGTTCATTATTTTTATGGACAGAATTCCTAGGCTTAGCCAAGTAAGAGATGTACATGCCTGCCTTCACCTATGCTGTCACGGCTGGCAGCTGTGCAGGCAGGAAGGAGGACCCCAAAATGCAGACTCCAGGAAGGTCGTAAGTCATTTACACACTTTATTGACACTCATAATACCACTTAATCCAGAACCAAACACGAGCTCTCCCTGAAATACACCAGATGGGGAGAGACACGAAACAGACTGGACTTGACTTGACTTGCAAAACTAACATACATCCGGGACAGCGGACAACAAACTACAATGATGCGACAACAAGCAAGGAATACACTGGACTTAAATACTCAAAGGATAATGAGAGGAGTGGGAACACAGGTGAATCATATTACACAGACGAGACAAGAGGAAGCAAAACTGAATATGACAGAGACCAAATGACTATCAAAATAAAACAGGAAGTCAAATGGGGGAAACAAGGACACAGACCTATATAACAAAACATAAAACACTGGGCCACTGGCCCAGGACCATGACATATGCACTCTATGGTGTCTGGGCAGAAAAAAACAAAGAAATCATGCTTTAGTTTGTCACTTATACTTCCATTTGTCAGTTATGATGATAATGTGATATACTGACTTTGTAGGTGGGTACCCTTAGCACTTTGAACTAAGAAGGTTTAGTTGCATGGATTTGAAAGATATTTAAAATGAGCTTCACTTCAGTTTTTATCTATGTCTAAATCAGTGTCCCAACTTTTCTTAAAAGGATTTCTACTTTTCCAGTGCTTTTTAGACTATAAACTTCAATTTCCCAGCAGCACACACGCATTCATTCAATGTCTTATTCTATGCCTCTAAACACTTGCATGTAATATACATACTTACACACTGATGGCTGAATTTGGTGCAATTCTGGGTTCAGGATCTCACCGAGGGGCACATGGACAGACAGACTGGAAACCACTGCTGTGGATTAGGAGACTAGCTGACTGGTGCTACTGGCTATGTTAAATGCAATAGAGATAAAAGAGAAAGTGTGCACACATTCAGGCAAATCTTTCTACATGTTTGGCTCAAAGTAATAATTTGAACCTTAAAATATTTATATAAAAGCAATGACCCGTAAGATATTCCTCATGTAATTTGCCAAAGATCAGAAGGAGCAGGCATTTTCTAGAAAGTCCAATATAAAAAAAAAACAACAAAAAAGAAAACAAAACAACAGAAACAAAAACAAAAATAAACAAACAAAAAAACAAAAAAAACCCCACAAAAACAAAATAATCATCAACTGTTGACCAACAGACCAACCACAATTCCAGCCAAAAAGATTTATGTTGTTCTTGTTAACCTGGGAGTGATCCCATGGATCAAAATGTTGTAGAAATATTTTAAAGATGAAGTAATTTCTTGGAGTGTGCAGACCATTTCTCCTTTTTTTTTTCTTCAAATTCAGGAACAGTCTCATAAGCATACACGTTAGATACATGCAAGATGTCTGACATGTCATAGCTGTTTAAAATTAATACATAGTAGAACACTGGCAGCAGAGCAGCTGAGTTTACAAAGAAAGATAAAAATATAATATAGAAAAACTTCTTAAGATTAAACACATAATGTGGACTAAAGCAATACAATTACTGCAGACAAAGCAGTGGTGTTACTTTGTGTAAGAAGAAAAGCAATGTACAGTAGTATAAACTAGTATAAAGTACTATATGAATGTGTATGTATTTTAAACACTTTGGTCAGTAAGACTGGGAAAGACCTCTACAACATTAATAAAGTCTAGCCTATCTGAAGCCAGGAATGGAAGCTGCCAAAAATGTTTATTGCAGTATGTAATGTAAAAGACTTCTTGGTATTAGAGCTCAATCATTAAGGCACAGGCAAATCTGAGAGATTAAAATTGTTATTCAATTAAATTAATATTTAGAAGTATATATGCCAGTTTTAGTTTTTTTTTTTGTATGCACCAACCAGAGATGTATCAATGTAGTTCCACTGTACCAGGCAAAAGCGCAGAGCCAGGTTCAGGCCAAGGTCCAGCATTACCAGAGGAGGGCGGAGAGGCAGGTTCAGGCCGGTGTCCAGCGTCACCAGACATAGGTTCAGCAGCAAGTTCCGGTGTCATCAGATGCGGGCGTAGAGGCAGGTTCAGGCCAAGGTTCGGCATCACCAGGTACGGGTGCCGAGGCAGGTTCAGCCCAAGGTCCGGCATCACCAAATGCAGGTGTAGAGGCAAGTTCAGGCCGGGGTCCGGCGTCACAAGACGCGGGTGCAGAGGCAGGTTCAGTCCGAGGTCCTTCATCACCAGATGCAGGTGCAGAGGCAGGTTCAGTCCGAGGTCCGGCATCACCAGATGCAGGTGCAGAGGCAGGTTCAGCCCAAGGTCCGGCATCACCAAATGCAGGTGTAGAGGCAAGTTCAGTCCGAGGTCCTTCATCACCAGATGCAGGTGCAGAGGCAGGTTCAGTCCGAGGTCCGGCATCACCAGATGCAGGTGCAGAGGCAGGTTCAGGCTGAGGTCTGGCGTTACCAGACAGGCAAAATGGCAAAAAAGTCCGGTTGGAACTATGCTTTCAAATTGGAACTTATTGGCAAATTCTGGCCCTAAAATGGTGTCACGGTACGTGGAAGCAGGCCGTGTGGCTTGTGGAGGAAGGGAGGACCCAAACGCAGGATACAGGAACAGGCCGAGGTATGAAACAAAATGAGCCTTTATTGTGATTGAACAAAGTAAATACATGTACCAAAAGAAGAAAACAAAACTACAGGAAACCTGAACTGGGAGGAAACTGAAGAAATACAAAAAGACTGGAGAATGTGGAAACAAAACACTGCCACAAAAGACAACAAGACTGACATATGACAAGGGGAAAACTGAGACAATAAATACACAGAGGGAATGAGAGGTGAGTGGAAACAGCTGGTGCAAACAGGTGAACGGAATGACACTAAGAGACTCAGGAAAGTAAAACAAAACACAAGCACAAGAGATGGGGGATGTGAAATAAAACAGGAAGTGAGAAGACTGGTACACAAATGCAAACATGACAACACATAAAGAGGACGCAGACTAGACACGCCACAGGGAGACGGACACTATGAAAATTAAACAAAAGAAACTCCACACAGAGGGGAAACACTTTGAGATGGAACACAAGGAGAAATCAGGTGTAAAGCCATGGGAACTAACTAAGCATGCATGAGGGGAACAAATGAAGCAATATAACAAAACAGTAACAATAAAGGTAACATAGCTACAAAAGACCATAAACTAATAAACAAGGGGTTGCAGGTAAATGGACTGGTTCTTAAATTGCACTTTTCTACTCGAGCACTCAAAGCACTTTTATACAACATGCCTCATTCACACAAGCACTTTTATCTACATCTAAGTGCTTTCTATCTAACAGCAATGAACACACTGCAGAGCAAATTGGGGTTCAGTATCTTGCTCAAGGATACTTTGGCATGCAAAGTGAAGTGGCCAGAAATCGAACCTCCGACCTTCTGATTAGTAGATAACCTGCTCTATTTCTGGAGCTACAGCCACCCCAATCCTGTACAGGTACAATCTGAATGTTGCACCAGAAATCAAGTCTCATCAGACCAGACCATTTTTTTCCAATCTTCTATTGTCCAGGTTTAGTGAGTCCGTGCAAATTTTACACTCAGTTTCCTGTTCTTAACCAACAGGAGTGGTACCTGGTGTTGTCTTTTGCTGCTGTATCCCATCTACTTCATAGTTCAACATATTGTGCTCTCAGAGATGCTGTTCTGCATACCTTGGTTGTAACAAGTGGTTATTTGAGTTATTGTTGCCCATTCTCCTCTGACCTCTGACATTAACCAGACATTTTGGCCCAGAGAACTGGCGCTCTCAGAGTATTTCCTTTTTTTCTATAGAGATGGTTTTGAAGGAATATCCCAACAGATGACCATTTTCTGAAAATTTCTCATACTCAGCCGATCTAACGCCAACAACCATACCCTGTTAAAAGTAATTTCAATCACTCAAGTCTCATTCTTCCTGATGCTCAGTTTAAAATTCAGCAGATTGTCTTGACCATGTCTACATGCCTAAATACAATGTGTTGCTATCATGTGAGTGGCTGATTAGATATTTGTGTTAAGAAGCAGTTGAACAAATGAATGAAGTGGCTCATAAGTGTGCATGCAGTATATGGAGTCTGTATCAACATTTTATGGTGTTTTCATTCAAAGGTTTTCATTCCAATGCAAATATATTCACATTCAGAGATATTTCCCTCAAAGGACTAAGAATTGAAAAAGATGCCCTTTCAACAACAATTTGGTGGTTTTGTTTTACTGGTGTTAATAACTTAAAACTAAAGGGATTTACACATAAACAAAGTAAAAATGCATTCAAATCGCAGATCAGGCAATTTTAGGCAGTACAGAAAACAAGCTCACAGAAAGAATAGAAAGTGTTTTTAGTGAAAACAGGACTTGGAACACATTAAGAACAGTGTAACATTCAACGTTACAGATCAGAACAACAACAAGGATGACAAAAAAATTTAGGTTGCTTCTTGTTGTTTGCGTGCATACTGCTTGTAAGAAAGACAAAAGCATTTATTGAGGCTGGGGAGGAAAGTACTCACGAATTGTTAAATCCATCACTTGAGAGGCCAAGCAGAAGACAGGATGCTCATA
Organism: Pterophyllum scalare; assembly: GCA_024447675.2. NCBI lineage: Eukaryota > Metazoa > Chordata > Actinopteri > Cichliformes > Cichlidae > Pterophyllum > Pterophyllum scalare. The sequence continues at coordinate 27,705 of JAMQGT020012920.1, read as the reverse complement.
CATCTCTCTCTTTTTCCCTATAGAGAAAGAGGGAGGATACCGAGGCATGCGAAAGGCCAGGGTCAGAGAGAACGTGCACAGTGGTCACTAGGGTTTGAGATTCTGTACTGCCATTAATTATCTTACATTTTCCCCAATATCTTGCAAGAAAATTGGAACTTTGTGTGCTTTTCTATGCATATATTCTATGAAAGGCACAATATGTATCATTCTGAAATTTGTATGCATTGTCAGTGAATGACTCAGAACTATGTGGTACACAAGAGGGTCCAGATCCCTAAGGTCCCTGAGTGCCCCATGTATACTACATATGATTTGAGTCTACATAGTTTTGCTTCAGTTACAATCCCTCATCTTGTGGCCCCTGTGTTATAAATGCAAAAATATAGTTTATGAAACTTTACTTGTTTAGCATCTGGCAACTATAGCTGAGGGATGTTAATTGATAGTTTGAGTGATTGTTGTTTGCACTGGGAGCTTATTTCCTGGAAAGTTTTGTTTTACAAATAGTACAGTTACAGCTTTGCATGTTCAATTTAGTTCAATTCAGTTTCTTTTATATAGCTCCAAATTAGAACAATAGTTGTTTCAGCTAACTAACTGTGCCTGTGTAAGATTCATTTCATTTGTCAGGTTAACTGGCAGTCTAAATTGACTGAAGGTGTGAATGGTTGCCTAGCTTTCTGTGTTAGCTCTGTCATGGACTAGTGACCTGTCAGGGTTTACCCAGCCTTAGCTCTCAGCTGGGATAGGCTCTAGCACGACTGCGACCCTATGTTGGATAAGCAGTTAAGAAGATGAATGCTTGAATGGATGGATGGATGGATGATCGCAATGGCAAAATTAGATCAAAGCTAACATGGCATTTCAATTAGAATTAACATTGTAGTCTTCCTTTGAGCCATTAGTTTGACATCAACAAAATATGGCAAGTACTTAATAAATTAAAATGCTACACAAAGAATATTTGAATGTTTTCATACAAATATGCCATTAAATCCTAACGTTTCATACCAAAGTTGAGAACCAAACTCAACAAAGTGACTTATTGGTCTACCCTTATAGTTCACAGTTTCCAGACTATGTTTGTAGCTGGGTGGGGACTGCGTCAAAGTGAGAAAACTGGCATTGTTGATACAAGTCAGGATGGATTTATGTTTTCAAAGAGATATAGACATAGTGTGGACTGTATCAACAGTGTGTGTGAGGTAGATTCAGGGAGCAGCTATGCTGCCTACTTTGGATTAACCTGCAAAGCAGGGGTAAAATCTGAGATATCAGCATTTTTCTCAGATAGGAAAATAACTACACCAGTATGCAAGTGAGTTGTGATTGCTTGATATTCTTCTGTACAACTTTCCAAGGTCCCTCAGAGTCTTCAACTATGTGACTGTGTCTTTACACACATTGTGTTTAATTTACTGTCTGAGGTAAAATTTTCAGTGCTAACTGAATAATCAGATTTTGGGAAATGCTATTTGTTTGCTTTCTTGTGTTTCTACCACTGGTGACCTAAATGAACATCTTCCACCTGATCTTATTTGAATGCATTTCAAATATTTCTATTATACTGTATCTGACAGTCAAGACAGTTAAATACTTGAATTTCAGATATATTTCAGCATCTTACATGATGTAATCAAACAGGTTTGTGAGAATCAATTCTTGTGTATAAAAAGTATCCAGAGAATAATAATATCTGTTCCCAGTACACAGAAAATATAGATACTGTAGACTACTTCAGAAGAAACACTGAATGTGGGCAAACTAGCTCAGCTCTGTTATACTGAACAGCAATGAATACACCAACTTGCTGGGCTGTTGTATACTGTATGTTTTAATTTGTGTATTTGGCAAGCAAAGGCTTAGGATTTGGAACTTTAAAGAAAATAAAATAAAATTCCTGCCACAAGGGACAGTCTCATCATGTCTTGTTTACTGGCCTTTCTGTTTTCAAACAGAGGATAATGAAAAGCAGAAAAATATGGAAAGAAGAAGAATGAGTGTGAAAGGAAGACGGGGGGAAGAAGGAAAATCTTCTCAGTTACCAGGCAAGCCAAAGAGAGGCCATGTAGGACTCAGCTGAAAGAGAAGCTGAGGTATGGAAGTCAGCAAGACTGAATTGAATGCATTTTTACTTACTGTACATGTCCTAGTAAAATAGGATAAAGAAAAAATAAATGGCTGCTGTCACCTCGCATACCATTTTTGATTGATTCTATACACCTATGGCAATGGGATGGAAACCACCTGAATTCAAAGATCAAGAGGTGTGGCCCAATGTTTTTTTTCCATATAGTGGATTAGACAGCTTCACTTTAACAGTTCTTGTTGTAACATTTCAAATAATGCATTGCAAAACTGATAGAGAAGTAGACCCGACTTCAACAGTTTGATAGTATTTATGATGTTTGTTTTGTCAAATTTTGTGAGCATGTTTACTACTTTTTTATCATCAGACTTTCAGTGTTTTTTAAGCTTATCAATGACGCTATAATCACATAGCGTAAATTTAAATTTTAGATGCCCTGCCCCACCTAGAAAAAATTCCCCCCTGCACTCCAAGTCTTTCATGATTCCAAATACCATATAATAGGTATTTATTTTCTTTCCTGTTTGATTTATTTTCTTTCTTCTATAACTATGATATCTTCTTCATTTCATTGTATTTATCTGACAGTTGCCACAAGACACAAATGGAATTTCTAAATGGACAATAAATGTTACTACTACTACTACTAGTAGATCAAGACAGGGCTCCTATGCTGTGTTCTTACTACCTCAGTACAAACACAAATAAACTCTGACAGAGTAATAACGTACCTTCCAATTTGGCATACTCTGACAGACGCTGGTAGTTGACTTGAGCTGCCTGTTCCAGACACTTACGGATCACTGTTTTGACTTCCTCTTGTGGGACGGGGGTGACAATATCCTTCATTAAAACCTTATGCAAAAGACAACAGTTTTCAACAGTGTGTTAGGCTTTCGCTTCAAAGCATTCTTGTTATTTTCAAGAAAAGATGACATTTAGGCTAATATTTAATGTTAGAAGGCAAATTTCTGCAGACTTAAGCAGGTTTAAGTTAATTGTGTGGGCACAGTGTCTTTTCCAGTACATTAAAGGAAGCCTGACAAATCTACAAGTAGTAGCAAGATCAACAATAGAAAAATATTGAAGGTGCAGTATTGTATGACTGGTTGTATGGTCATTCAAAAAGAGTGACCACAAAGCGAGTATGCAGTCTTATATGTATTGTTGTGTGCTACAAGTAACTTACCCTTTCAAGCAAGGACAGAGTTGCCTTCAGGGCTCCTTCTGGTCTTCCAAATGGGAAACAATACCTGATGAAGCAGGAAAGTAATTTATTTTGACCCTCAACAGTTCAATTTGACAATCTCTCAGCACATGGTTGAGACAATGGTTCCTACCGGAAGTGTGTTATCTGGTTTTCCAGAAGCACCCGTAGCCTCTCCTTGATTTCCTCAAAACGCTCCTTCTCCTCAACAGTGACTGTGCCAATACCGTCAGGTCTGCAACACAGAAGTCTTTGCAATAACTGCAGTGAAAGAGTCTACCATCTCCCTTCATCAAAAATGTCAAGATACCCATATTTTCCATGGATTAGGTAAATTCAGATAAGGGAAAAATTGTGTTAGCGTATCCTTATACCTGGAATTTGTGAGAATATTCATCTAATGTGTGAGTCAGAAAAAAAATTAATATTGTGTTAACTTGAGTTTTTAAAAAAAAAACATTACCCAGTATTTATTCCTTGAATGAATGAATGAATGAATGACTACCTTTATTAGTCCCACAATATAGAAATTACAGTTAATTAGTAGTACAGTTATGGGTCTTTGACCCATAAAATCTATTCATTCTTTATATTTTTTAAATTAGTGGTGTTCATCTAATTAGAAGTCATAAGTGAGTCTAACAGACGATGCTTAGATTAAGCCAAAATTATGCTTGTAGGCCCGGTTTTACAAAAAACACAGCCTGGTCCCAGACTAAAACTGCCATTTGCCATCCTATTTCAGAATGACTTAAAATTCTAAAAGGTTTATAATTAAAACAGTTGTAGATGAAGGATTAGACTTACACTAGGACCAAATTGAAACTTATATTAATCTGTAACTGAGGCAACTTTAAAAATTTCCATAGCAGGATCATTCCATATAAAATCAACATAATCTGAAAAAACTTTCCATTTGCATCCTTCATAATGAGGTTATTTAACTGACCATAACTTTAGAACATTTAATGAAGTCATGTAAAATTTTATCTGTATACTATTAAAAACATTTAGAGTTAAAGGCTCTCAGAGCACACGGGGTGGGTCAAACTTTTTTTTTGAGCCATCACAATGTCTTACATATAGGAGCTTGCCACATCCTCCACTGACAAACCAGAATCAAGTAGTTGTGCCTATAACTGAAGCGGGCAATTACCAGAGACACACTGAGCTGCTTTCACATTGCAGTACTTAAAAGGAATGAAATGTATTCCCTCACAGAAATTTTGCAATTTACTGTAAATGTTTAGGAACCACAGCAACTCAAACCACATGAAATGACTGAGCACGGTCACCAAGTGTTGAGGCATAGGGTACTGACATTAAGGCACGAAAGCTCCTGACCTTGCATGGAAGGTTTCACCCAAAATACAGCACCCTTAGTCTGTGCACTAAGTAGAAGGAAGGAGGCCAAGGACTAGGGAGTGTCAGAACCACTATCCAGGATGAAACAACAAAGATCCACGAGTACATCAAAAGACGGCCACAGCTGATAACAGAGTTAGAAAGAAGAGGTGCAAGAACAGGAACCATTATGAAAGGACAGGCCCCTGCATGGCATATACCACCGGCAGATAGAAGAAGTGGCTCATATAAAAAAATTCTACCAATGACTGAACAAAGCTGGATTGAAAGATTGTACAGAGGCAACAATGATGGCAGCACTGGCACAAGCTGTAAGCACAAGATTGACAGATGCTGGGGTCTGCCACACCGGCAAGACTCCCGGTGCAAGCTGTGCAGAGATGCTCCTAAGACAATCCAGCACATAACAGCAGTGTGCAAGATGGTAGCAGGCAAGTGGCTATCATAGTATACAGGAATATCTTTGCAAATTATAACCTGGAAGTTCCAAGGCCAAAATGTTATATGCCCCCAAGGCTGGTTGAGAATGATCCTCTGGGACATTCAGATGCAGACAGAAAAACTGGTGATGGCTATCCACCTGGACACAATAGTGGTGGACAAGCAGAGGAAGAAGGCAATAGTGATAGATGTAGCAACACCAAGCAATAGTAACGTCGGGAAGAAGGCGCACGAGAAGCTCGAGAAATACGAAGGACTGAGAGAAGAGCCAGAGAGGATGTGGAAACTGAAGGTAACAGTAGTCCCCGTGGTAATCAGAACACTCCAAGATCTCTATCTTGGAGTGTTCCAGAAGAACACAGTCCTAGGAGCAGCTAAGATACTGTGCAGGACCCTCAATTTCCCAGTATTAGAGTGCCAGAGCTTAGAGCCCCCCCTGGTAGAGTTGTACATGAGAATGCCAAATACTGGCAAACAGAAGTAATTTGCAGTGACGTGGTGACTAGAGACTGTTAAAAAGTGAATGAAATTCAGCAAAATCAAATTACTACAGGTTAAATAACTATCAGTGACCCAAAGGCGGGTCCTGGGTGGGACCTGCAAAGTGTTCTAAAAATGTTCATTGACAAATGACCTGGTAGTAAATACATTATAGCGTTAGCAACCATAGCTTGGAATTTAAACCAATTTCAACAAAGTCATTGTGGCAGATTGTGATAAAATCAGGATAGTTTCATGGTGATTTCACAGTAAGCAAGTGGGCGCCTCCTGCACGCTCTCAATGCAGCTCTCTCATCTAAACAAGTCAGAGTGGGGGTATATAAGTATTTGATCCCCTGCTGAATTTGTAAGTTTCTTACTTACAATGAATTGAACAGTCTCTAATTTTTTTTTACAGTATTTTCATTTTAACTGAGACAGTGAATCGACCAAAAATCCAGAAAACACATTACATAAAAGTTATACGTTTATTTGGATGTCTCTGAGTGAATTAAGTATTTGTTACCCTACATCCCAGCCAGAAATTCTGACTCCCACAGATCAGCTGTGATGGCACACAGATTACAATCAATCATTCAATATACTCATCTCATTTCCTTATGTATATAAAGCATACCTATCCACAGAATCTATTTCTTCCATTCCACCACGTGCAAGACCAAAGAACTGTCAAGGGATGTCAGGGACAAGATTGTGGGCCTGCACTAGGCTGGAATGGGCCACAAAACCATCAGCAAGAAGCTTGGTGAGACCGTGACAACTGTTGATGTGATTATTCGGAAATATAATAAATATAAAATGACCATCTATCACCCTCAGTCTGGAGCTCCATGCATCCTCATGGGGCAAGCATGATCATGAAAAAGGTCAGCCCAAAACTACATACGTTGTTAATGAGCCAAAGGTAGTTGGGACCACAGTCACCCAGAACACTACTGGTGACACACTATGCTGTAATGGATTGAAATCTTGCAGCACACAAAAGGTCCCCTGCTCCAGAAGGCACACGCACAGGCCATGCGCAAGTTTGCCAGTGAACAGTGATGATGTATTTACAAAAACGCAGCACGTCCGGTGTGTAATGGCCTTAACGAACTAGGTTGGTTGACCTACATAACGTTCACATAAAGTGTTGTGAGTGCTCAACTAGAGTAGAAAAGAGCTATATAAGACCTAGTCCATTTAAAACTTTAAAAGTATGTAAAGAATCTTAAAATCATTATGAAATTGAATGGGGAGTCAATGTAAACCTGCGATAACTGGAGTGATGTGATCATGTTTTCTAGTACCTGTCAAATAATGTGCAGCAGCATTTTTTACTAAATGCAAACAATGGAGAGATGACAGTTCAAGACCTGAATACAGAGAATTGCAGTAGTCCAAGGTGATGAAGGCATGAATAGGTTTTTCGAGGTCCTTTGGAGGAAGATAGGATTTTGCTTTGGCAATTAGTCATAACTGATGGAAACTGGTCTTCACAACTGTGTTCACTTGTTTCACAAATTTAAAGGAATTATCAAAAAACACTCCAAGATTTTTCACAGTCGAGAAACAATAAGAAGCTAGGGGGCCAAGGATATCATTTAACTTATCCACAGGTATATTACTTCCAAATACAATACTTTTCATCTTGTTTTCATTTAAAGTAAGAAAATTTTGTGTTAACCAGTCTTTGGCATTGTGTGGCAGTCAAACAGAGGCTGCAGTGGGACAGAAGTGTCCCAATTTAACAGGGAAATACATTTGGATGCAATCAGCAGAACAATGAAAGGAAATATTGTACTTCCTAAAAATTGATCCCAAAGGCAGCATATATAATGAAAACAAGATTGGACCCAAAATGGTCGCCGAGTTACATGACAACAAATAGGGGCTAAGTAAGTGGAGTATTCCCCCAGGACTTAAACCACAACAAAACTGTGCCTTTAAGACTAACAATATGCTCAGCTCTTGACAAATGAATGCTGTGATCAACTGTGTCAAAGGCAGCAGTCAAGTTTAAAAGAACCAAAACAACCTGAGTCAAGAGTTAAAAGAAGATCATTAAAAACTCTTAAAAGTGCTGTCTCAGTGCTGTGATGGCATCTAAAACAGGACTGAAGCTCTTCACAAACACCATGAGTATTTAAAAAAGCTTGTAATTGATTAAAAATAACCCTTTTCAAAATTCTGTACATAAAAGGTTGTTTAGAAATCAGCCTGTAGTTAGAAGGAACATTTGGATCAAGGTTTTTCTTATTAGTAATAGGCTGCACAACAGCATGTTTAAAAGCAGCTGGTACACAGCCTGATGACAAAGAAGCAAGTAATTCAAGCAAAATGCTAGGCCCAATAATGTGAAGAGTTTCCTTGAGAAGACAAGCAGGGAGAATATCTTGAGGGGAATTGGAAGGCCTTAAATGATAGCTTACTTCCTTTATAACTGAAAAAAATCCACTCAACCTGCTGAAAAACAGCAGAGTATTTAGGATGTGAACCTTGATATAAAACAGCCTGTGAATGTGGAGACTTTATGGCAAATGGACTAGTTTTTATATAGCACTTTTCTACTCTGTCTGAGCACTCAAAGCGCTTATACAACACATTTAACCATTCACACCCATTCATACTCCAACGCTTGCATCGGAGAGCAACTTGGGGTTCAGTATCCTGCCCAAGGATACTTTGGCATGCAGCCAGGAGCAGGAGCTGTCAAGAGCAGCCAGGAATCAAACCACTGACCTGCCGATCAGTAGGTGACCTGCTCTACCTCCTGAGCTATAGCCACTCGTGTTATCAATGAAGTATTTTAAAAAATTCTGACAGTGTGGAAGAAGCCTCCATAGGAACATTTTCACAGGGGTTAACAACACAGTTAAAAATATTAAAGGGAACTCGGGGCTTGTGACTATTCCTAGAAATTAGGTTAGACAGAAAAGCTAGACTGTTAAAGCTCTGCAGCTTTAACAGTCCTCTGATACTCTGTTAAACAGTCACACTGGATCCCTAAAGACACTTGGAGTTTGCTCCTTCCTCACTCTCTAGCACGTCAATACTCGCGTCTGAGAGTGTGAGCAGTTTCATTCAGCCAGGAGCTTATGTGATGATTTGGTGCATTTAGTCCTGAACGGAGCAGCCAAATCCAGGATACCAGAACACGTTAAGTTAAAAAGACTAACTTTAGCGTGCAGATCAGCACCGAGGTTAGTAAAAGTTAGCAAAAGTGGAGGAAAATTGAACAGCAGTTGAGGAATTTATCATGCACAAGTGCCGCACAGGTCTCTCACGATTCAACCATAGGTTAAGTACCACAATATTTAAAAACATAACAGGAAAATGGTCTGATATTCCACAGTCTTTCTTCGATTTCAATAATAGAGATGTCAGCACCAGATCAAGCGTATGTCCTTTTTCATGAGTTGGATCAGGGTGAGAAAATCCTTTACCAGTGGTCCAGATTCACAACAAACATGGATGTTAAAATCACGGCAATTAAAACATGGTCGTGTTTAACATGAGACTCCCCAGTAAGTCAGCAAAGTTCTGGTTAAAGTCCTTAACACATTTTGGTGGAAGATACAACAGCACACAGAGCACTGAGGGAGAGAAGTTTAGTTCCAAAGCTGCACTTCAAAGCTGGGATAGAAGACAGGTGATGGTTGCAACAGCAAAGATTGGATTTAAATATTGATGCTTTGCCAATGGTCTGGGGAGAGCTAAAAATGAACAATTGGGGGAAGGAGTTCTGAGAAAGAAGAAGACTCTACCGGGTTGAAGCCAAGTTTCCATCAGGAATATAAAATCCAGATCTGAGGAGGTGAAAAAGTAATTTAAGATGAAATTCTTGTTTGCCAGTGATCTGGTGTTACACAGAGCCATCCGAAGCGTAATCATGCTTTGGCTCTTTCTAAGTTTGCACAAACACTAAGGTAACAAAAAGCTAGTGAAGAACCCATGTGTATGCTGAGCCCAGCCCAGCAGCCAGAGCCTGATCCTTAACAGATAACTGAAGCGGTGATGAGCCGTCAGGACTGTGGCTTTGTAGCCTTCATTTCTATCTGTACATATTTCTAAAGTGGAATTACTCTTGCAATTCCTTTGAAGTCTCTTTGGGCTGGTTTTCAAGTGCTTCATGTTGTTGGTTTTGTGGTCATATGTAAACACTAAAAGACAGATGTTTGGCCTCATTAACATAGGATTTGTGTCAGTGTGTAGGACTGTAGACTCAGGTTTCTAGTCATTAACTAGTATGGCAGCACAGTGGTGTTGCCTCGCAGTGTGGTCAGATCCACCTTGGCCAGGGGCCTTTCTGTGTGGGGTTTCCATGTTCCCCCCATTTTTCTGTTGGTTTTCCAGTACTCCAGTTTCCTGCCACAGTCCAAAGACATGCAGTTAGAGGGGTTAGGTTAATTGGTGATTCTAAATTTCCCATCAGTATGACTATGACCTCTCCGTGTGAGCTCTGCAACAGACTGGCAACCTATGACAGCTGGGAGTCCCCCCCCCAATGACCCTGAAAAGGATGAACATGAGATTCCAGGTAGTATATACTTCCTAACATACACTAATAATCAAAAATTAAATCTGCCCTTTTGAAAGAGTAGCTCCAATTATCCATCTTGCATTTGCCCGAGTTTTATCCAGAACAGCCTAAAATCACTAACTTAAAAAAATAAGTGTTTGCCGATAGCTTTGCAAATTAATATTTTAGTCTGAGACTAGGCTTAAGCCAAGACCTAAGTCTAAATTTTTTTTAACTTAAGTCAAGGAGTTGCTGAAAAACCCTTAATACTTAATTAATAAACTTTCAAATTTTCAGAAATTAGTGTCTGTCTCTCATAAATAAAATTACTTGAATGTCAGTATGTTTGAACATTTTTTTCAGAGGCACAAAACAATCTTCTTTCTAATTAATTAGAACAACGCAAATCATGATAAAGACAGATTCTTATTTAACACACATCATGCACATTTCTTATGTAAAAGTCTTACTTAAAATATATTTTTTCAAGCTAAGATTAATATTTAAATATAAAAATGCATATGTGAAGCTTAAACTGGAGAAATAACGTGAAATTTTGAGTTGTTTTTTTTTTTACTTTTTCATTTTAGGTTGTAAAAGTGATATTGACTTAGAAATACTCTAGGACTAAGCTAGAGCTTAAATTAAACCTTCTGCCTGACAGGATAAAATATAAATCATTGTTTGGCAGAGCACCAAGACCTCAAGCTCTCACCAGAGACTGATGGCAGTTAATAGGGACTGCTCCTTAATCAAGTAAAGAACAAAATCTTTAAAAAAATTTCATGAGAACCATGCTAAACTGCAAGCAAGTTTATTTAAAGGAGCCATTCTCAATATAAATTTTAATGCTTGTAATGAAGGAAGGTGCAAAGAATTATTATGTTATATTTTTCATATTATATTAGTGCATACGTTAGTTACAGCTTTGTGTGTGTGTGTGTGTGTGAGAGAGAGAGAGAGATTGTGTGTGTGATATATATATATATATATATATATATATATATATATATATAGAGAGAGAGAGAGAGAGAGAGAGAGAGAGAGAGAGAAGAGAGAGAGAGAGAGACAGAGAGAGAGAGAGAGAGAGAGAGAGAGAGACAGAGAGAGAGAGAGAGAGAGAGAGAGAGTGTGTGTGTGTGTGTGTATCCAATGTGTTTATCGTTTGTGACATAGTTGGGTCTGGGTGGAGTGTGAGCAGAGTGCATGTGACAGAAGAGGCGCTGGACTGGAGCCGTGACAGCATGTTGAGAAGCAGGAGACATGACACTCTTTCTCTCTCTCCCTCTTTCTCAAACTTCCCTTTGACATGTCTTTCAGCAGACAGTGGGAAACTGTGCGTCTTAAAGAGAGGTGGGAGCATAGTTGGTGCACTGCTCCATGAGTGCCGTGTTAGCGTTAAAGGATTATCAAATTTGCTCAACAGTTCTAATCTTATCTAAACTCCCCTTTGGTTTTTTGGACATTTGAGCAGATACTGGCAGTGTGTCACAGCCACCTGTAATGCTCTGCTAGTGGAGGGCATGACACTGATGAGAAAATGACTGCATGGTGTCTTTATAATGGTTGCCTTGATCTCATCATTAGTTTAATTGCCAAGAGAATACTATGCATTTTTTTCTGAAATACATAAAATGCAGACACAAAGGTATTATCCATCCATCCGTTTTCTTTCGCTTATCTGGGGCTGGGTCTCAGGGGCAGCAGCGAAGGCAGAGAAGCCTCTCCCTTAGAAATAGGGTGAGGAGTGCAACCATTTGGGAGGGGCTCAGAGTAGAGCTGCTGCTCCTCCACATCAAAAGGAGCCAGTTAAAGTGGTTTGGGCATCTGACTAGGTTGCCTCCTGAGCGCCTCCTGGGTGAGGTGTTCCAGGCATGTCCTACTAGGAGGAGGCCCCGGGGCAGACCCAGGACACGCTGGAGAGATTATATCTCTCAGCTGGCCTGGGACCATCTTGGGGTCCTCCTGGATAAGCTGGAGGAGGTGGCTGGGAAGAGGGAGGTCTGGGCTTCTGTGCTTGGGCTTCAGCCCCCACGACCCTGTCCTGAAAAGTGGAAGAAAATGGATGGATGGATGGATGGATGGTGTTATCTTTTATTATAATGAATTATGGTGGACTGGATAGGACAAAGAGTAGAAAAAAATCTAAAGCAAAATCCACAAATTTACTTCATCATAATAAACTGATTATTAAAATAAAAATAACACTATGTACTACAATGTTTGTCTTTGAAAAGCAAGTGTTATTTTCTAACTCTTTTATGGTAAAACAATAGAAAATGTCCATTATTCCTTTCAAACTTCAAACTTTGCTTTTGTAGATTTTAAAAAGATTTCAAAATAAATACACAAATACATCAATTCATTGTTATTTTTTTGCTTTTAATTGAACTTTTTAGCTATTTTTATAGGCAATTTTTGAAGAGAAAACAGCTTGAAAAAAGGTTAAAACCTGAATCAAAGCCACTAGTAACTGGCATTATATGGGAAAATGGTGCATATTATATGTCTATAATATGTTCTAAATATATAAAGCAAAGTTTTGGGATCTATTTTTTTTTGTTTGTTTACATGCACAGAACTAGAAAAACAGTTTAAGCCCAAAGACAAAATAGGAAATTTGTTCCCTAGTGTTGTTGATCCTTATAAAGGCTTTGGTCCCAGTGGTGAATGTCTGTATGATAATCAGCTTCTTGAGCTCAAATGCTAAATTTGCTGTATACCTTTGTAATGTGACTGGTAGTTTCAGTATGTGAAAGTCTCAAACCACAATTGGAGATGAAGTATCATGGCTAAAAATCACTGTTGAAAAGCATCTCACCTTTTTTACTATGACAGAAAATAAAAGAGGGAAATTTCACACTAATTAGGTCCTGAAGGGCTCTCGTGTTTTTTGTCTTCCAGACACATATTATGCCTTGGCAGCTTCTTCATGTTTGCTTGACCTGATGACCTCACAGCTATGATGATGATAACAAGCAAATAAGCCATCTGTGACAGACAGAAAGTTGGCAGCACTTTCACATCTGTTTTTCTGTGCAGTGACAATCGCATCAGGACCTTAAGGTAGACCACCATGGAACTTGTGCGCTATCTCCCCTTCAAAACTGCTTTTTAAAAACATTTTAAACTGCAGTTTTGAGTGGAAATTACACCTCTTCAAGGAAAACTGCTGTTCCTCCAGAGATTCCATCCAAATTTAACTGTCTATCTAACTGAGGCTTGTGGGTGAAAAATTTAATTTCCAGAATTAATTGGGCATATTTATTTTCAATATTTATTTTTGTAAATATTATTACTGTTTCTCAGTATGAATTTGATGCGAGCAACACATCAGGTTGGGACCAGACCACCTTTACCATTGTATGTACCCCTCTTATTTTAACAACAGTCAGTAAATGCAAAACATAAATCAAATTTATTTTCACTGAAAAAGAGATTCCACACATTTCTGTCTAGATTTCAATCACTAAAATGCTTTAATTTTAAAAAAAGCTTTGAGGAAATAACTAATTCCTCTAAAAACAACCTGGTATTCACTTTTGTTTTAAATTTAGAAATTAAATACATTTACAAATGAAACTGCAGCAGATATATTATTTATCTATTTTAAAGCTATTTCATAACAAACAGTGGATCTGAATGGAGTCGACTTTTAGCTCTACAGAACTCAAATCCTGACTCTTTAGCAGGTGACTGGGCAACTGAGTTTAACTTAGTGTACCAACACTCCAGGCCAGCAGGCTATTAGAAGGCAGTGTTGGTGGTGAGTTATTTGTGTGTTTGGGTGGGTGGGTGACTAAGGGGGGGTGGTCTGGCCTGGGATGAGGTGTGTAGATGTGGGCACATGCAGCAGCAGCGGCACCAGGGACATTCAGCCATCACACATGACAACCTGTCAACCTGTCATGACTTAACCTCCAGGCACGATGGTTGGACTGGCAGAGCAGGTCTTTGTCTGATGCGTGTGGATGTAAGTACACAAAAAACTGATTATTTTTGGATTTTATATTTTAAAAGATATTATATTATATATATTTTAGATGTGACTTGGCATGTACATTCATTGATTTATAATGTGAACTCTGACGTAACTCTGTTATTGTTAAGGTACTAAAAATGTACGAGGTTCCCCATTTCTAATTCCTAAGATTTCAAGCTAACTTCTTTTCTGGTCATATTTGTCCCTCTCTTTTTCTCCCTCTCTTTCTCTTGGAGCGACTGCTGTCCATCTGTCTATGGCGATCAGAAAAGGCCTCAGTCCTCCGTCACTATTTATCAGCCAGATAGATGAAAGGATGTGTAGATGGATGGATACATAGAGGAGGTTAGTTAGAGGAATGATGGCAGGTTGGAGGTGGGGGCACTGACTGACAGCCCTCCCTGACCTTTGCCCTCAGTGCTGGAGTGGCCCTCGTCTATCTTTGTTTGGTTTCAGCCGCTGACAGCTGACTGTGATGTTGACAGCTATGATGGCTGATCACATCACAGCAGATTAGACAAGAGGTAAATAGTACAACTTAGATAACAGGATACATACTGGAATAAGATCCAGACAACTCATCCATCACAATCCAAACAACCTTCAGCAAAGGACACTATTTGATCTCTGACTGAAAACTACACCCACTAATTTAGTTATATCCCACCCTCTAAAAAAGACTTTGTTGGCAGGTGTCAACATCACACACAGAGATTTCACGCTCCAAATTCTAGCCATTACATATAAATCCATAAGTATTTGGACAATGACAATTTCTGTAATTTTGCCTTAGAACACCACCACAGTGGATTTTGACTAAAGCAATCAGGAGGCGCTTTCCTCTTGCGTTGCTTTTGCAGTATACTTTGGATCATTATCCATGAATGCAAAACAGTTATTTTTGTAACATTTGGCTGAATCTGAGCATGAAGTATAGCTCTGCCCACTTCAAAATTGATTCTGCTACTTCTGGCAGCAATCACATCATCAAGCACACATCAAACACTAGTGACCCACTTTCACTGGCAGCCATGCATGCTCATGCCATAACACTGCTTCCACTATGTTTGACAGACGATGTGGTGTACTAGCTCATTAGCTATCCCTTCCTGTCATTCAAATACAAGTTAATCTTGTTCAATTTATCCATTTTTCCCCCAAACTGAGCAAGCTCTTTCAGATGTTTAATTAGACCTTCCTGTCCTTGGATTTAACTGGTGGTTTGGACCTGGTATTTACATTCATGAAGCCTGCAAAGGATATTAAGGCCACACCCTAAAATTGACATTTTCATTATCAGTGCATTAACTGCATTCAGTCTACAGGTAATACCACCACAGTGGCTAGCAAAAAGATGTCGGTGATTACCAAAAAAAATCCAATTTCATTAATGTCACATGAAAAAAGGTGTCAACGTGGCTGCATTTGGTTAAAACAGATGGCCAAAATGTCAAGTGTAAAGTCTAGAGCTGTTTTTATCTAAACAACCAACATGATATATATTGGGCTAACTTTTCTCCCTTAATATGTTTCTCTAACTTTTGTGTTTCAGGCTTAATAATTTAATTTCAACATATCATATATGATATATTTTTTTGCCAGTGATTACTTTTTCAATGGCAGATACATCCAGCCACATCTGTACCAGCTCTGGTGTCTGTCAGTGGAAGCAGCAGTTGCACAAACCAAGCTGGATAAGAGGCTGCCTTGCTCATTTAAAGAGAAAAAACAAAAGTTATATCATGATGGGAACAGGTTAATTTACTGCTCTTTTACTTGATTCTACCTTCTGCTGAGTAAATGTAGTTTTGCCTATTTACCTGACCTAAACCTCTTGTTATAAAAATGTTCCGGAGATCTGACCATTGTAAGATGTACTCACTGAAGTTGTGTACTGATTGTCTAGATGATTAAATTATTTACCTTCTAGCTCCTTAGAAAACTCTGGACCTGAAGTCTTTTCTTCTACATTAATTCAGTGATTTTCAGTTCTCACTTAGCAGTTTAGGCAGGGAGCTCAGGGGTATAGGGGAAAAGTGCTCATTTGAGTTTAGCTCAAAACACTGGGCAGTTTAACAACATAGACACACACTTTCTAGGTGTGTGAAGGCTTTATGGTGGAGGAAGGGTAAGTAGCAAGGCAAAGTAATACAAAGGGGAAAAGACAAGAAAATGAAAGTACAAGTGTTTATACAAACAACATGCTGAGTGAAAAACTAAAAAAAAAGACACATTATAGGAAACAAATATTACATACAGTATTACCTATGCACACCTATGTTGTCTGCTCCCATTCCAACTTTAATTATTAGTTAATGGTTATTTTACTTATCTAGAGTTTCAATGGTTTATGCACACAGGGTCAGTTGATCATGTGGGTAAATGAAAAGACATAGGAGTTGTCAGTGGTTTGATATTTACCTGTTTCCATGGACGTGGGATGCACAGAAGGCAAAGCTGTAGTGCAGCAGTGTGGGATCAATCATGGCTCCATTCTCTGCCCTCTCCAGCAGATCACTCAAGTAACATAAATGCCGATGGCAACCTCGAACACCATAACGAGCACAGTACTCATCCAAGACAAACACCTGACCAGGACTGAACCAGCCCTGTGAGTGACACACAGAAACATTGCTGTCTGATTCCTCTGATGAAGCAGAGTGATACTGATATGCTATCAAAGTCTCCAATAGCATTTAACAGTAGCAACATACTGATGACTATACTGATAGTTATTTTTACATAAACCTCTAAAATTGCAAGTTTTTTATATTTGTTTGGCAAACTCTCAGTGATAACATCATGTCAACCACTTTCTCTTTGCAGATTGTAGAAAAAGTCAAACCTGTCTTCATCCTGAATTTTTGGTTGGTATCAAAACTTTTCCATATTTTTTTCTATACTTGGTTTCACATTATTAGTGGTTCGTCAGCTGTAGGAGCATTGTAATTTTTGTAAGGTTTGTTATTATTATGACACTCTTTTTACTGTTAAGATTACAAAGAATTGTAAATGCGATATTTTAATAGAAGACTTTAATACAATTACAGTATTGTGCAAAAGTCTTGAGTTACCCCTCATGCCTTTATAGTTTGCTAGAAAAATGGGAAACAGGAGGAGCGATTTATTTAAACATGCAAATTTACATGGAAATAGATTCAGTGCTCTGAAGAAGTGATGTGAAAGACTCATTGCCTTTTATCGCAAATGCTTGATTGCAGTTTTTTGTTGCCAAAGAAGGCACAACCAGTTATAAGGTTTAGGGTGCAATTACTGTGTCGCACAAGTGTCTTCCTCTGAGACTATTTATGATGAGGCTGTAGATGAATCAACTGTGTGAGGTCTTTGCTGTTTTTTTCCCCCCATTTCTTGTTCACCTGATGTAGATTTTTTATTTTAGGCCTGTTACTTTTTCTTTTGTCCTTCACTTGTCCCGTTTCCTACGCCAAATTTTTGACTAATAGCTCTTTGGGAATCCTTTTTGGTGTACAATACAATTTTATGTCCACCAAACTGTCATGGTCCTGGGCGTTTTACCCAGTGTTTTGAGTTATTGTAGGTTTTGCTTTTGTGTAATTTTCTTTTGTGTTTCAGTTTTGAGTGTTTAGTTTTTGTTCATGCTTTTTGGATTTTCCCTCAGTGTGTTTGCCTTCCCATGTCTAGTCTGTGTTTCTGTTTCCCTGTTGACACACTTTCTGTTTTATTTTGCCAGCCTTTGTCCTGGGTGCACTGTTTCTGGTTTGGCTCACTCTTGCCCTGGCACAGCGTTTACCAGGCTGGGGCTGTGCAGAGCTCATGGAAGTGGCAGGATGGGCCGGCCAAGTTCGCCATGCTTCTTCCTCCACGAAGCTGGCGGTGGCAGCAGTGGCATGGACGGAATACTCCGCTGTGGCAGCAATGATGTCGATGGGCTAATCCTCTGTAAAGGAAAAACCCACCCACTCTGACCTCCAATGAAAAAGGCAGAGAGGATGCAGCTGTCGAAGCAAACAGCTGCCTCGGGGAGATTCGGACCTGAGGTGGTGGCTGTTGAGGGCATGAGCGGCATTGCTGGGGTCCCCCCCAGGGCCAGACAACACTGCTGAACGCACTCTAGAGCAAGCCACGGCTTCCATTTAACAGTCTCTCAGAGGAAGGCATGGATGACCTGTTGCCGCTCATTCAGGTTGGAGTCCACGGGGTCCATTTTATGGTTGCGTCCTTCTGTCATGTACTGCTGTGCGGCAGGCAGGATAGGACCCCAGTGCAGGACTAAACTCAAAAACTCAGCTTTATTCTGCTGGTACCCTCAGGGACAATATAGAATATATACAGGGCTGGTCATGAGCCAGAATATACAAACTAAGGGACAGAACTCAGAAATGCAGGATGTAGGAACACACAGCATGGAGGAGTACAGCTGAACACAATCACACTAACAAGACAGAGGAAGCAAAACCAGAAACGATGCACAGAGGACAAAGACTGGCAAAATGAAACAGGAAGTGTGTAAACTGGGAAACAGAAACACAGACTTAGACACAGGAAGGCAAACACACTGAGAAAAATCCACAAAGCATTAACAGAAACTAAACACTCAAAACTGAAACACAAAGGAAAATTACACAATCGAAAAACCTACAATAACTCAAAACACCGGGCAAAAAGCCCAGGACCATGACACAAACTGTGTTCTGTTTGGCTTTTTTTTGTAGATTCACCTACAGAAATGCGAGCAAATTTATGTAACACGTTTCTAAAAAAAAAAGTGTCTAAAGAAAAAAATTAAAATTGATCCTTTTCAAAGTTGTCTGGTATGTGTAGAGACAACACTGGTTCATCCATTGTCTTTTTTTATGCTTGAATGATTCATAGGTCAGTACTAAGTGTCTTAACAAAACAAACAAACAAACAAACAAACAAAACATTTCTTCTGAAAATGGTCAGATATAAGAACTGGACTGAAAATGACTGAACAAGAAGTCTGGCTCTTTGGAAGCAAAACATAAAGAAATGAGGGATGGCTCAAGACTTAGAAACAGTATTGTACTTTAGGACAGTGTGTTTCTTTGATGGTGCCATCTGGTGTTTTTTCTTAAAAAATATAAAATAATTACACAAAGACTTTATTAAACTACTCCACATTTCGTTCACTTAGACTGACAAAAGTATTGTCTCTGGAAGCTCATTTTCAGTATCTGTTTTGCAAGTTTTTAATTTTGTACAGTACAATAGATTCTTCATTAATTTCCTGTTTTAATTTGTCATTCTTTGTCCATTTACACGGTTGTCAGTTTTATTACCTGTCTTCATTTTTGCTTGCTTGCTGTTTGTGCAACCCTCATTACTGATTTTTTGTGCATATACCTCTTGTTTACTTATCAAAGAAAGCATTGTTAAGCATTCCAGCCATTTTTGGCATGCCACAGTTTTTTCCTTGCTTTTCCCTTTTCCTAGAGTACTGAACTTCTGAATCTTTTCTTGGACTTTACATTTTGCCTGATCTTCATTTGAATTTGTTTGCCTTACCTTTCCATGCCTTATCATGCATAACCACTAACTGTTTCTGGATTAAATACTGTATTTGGATTTTTTTTTTAACTTTTACTATGCTTTCTGGTGTCCTGCATTTGGGTCCTCCTTCTTGTGATTATTACATAGAGTTTGCGGTTAGACTTTTTATTTTATTAATTTTATTATTTTATTAACTTTCATGAGGTTCCTGTGAGGTTCCGCTTATCCAAACCTCCAAATGATGTAAGATTTTAGATACTCACAAAACCTGACTCAGTGATTCAACATACCAAATTTGGTGTAACAACACCTTTTAAGGGATCTGCCAAACATTTTTGTTAAGTAGATGTTTTGGCCATTTAAATTACTGTGCACACACAATATAGTGACCCCGAACCCTCCCTTAGTAACGCTGTAATAATCCTAGGCTGCTGGGTGGTTCCCATGATGCACTGAGTATTTCTTTTTCATTCACCTCTATTCACTCTGTTTATACCCCACTCTGCATTTAATCATTAGTTATTATTAATCTCTGGCTCTCTTCAACAGCATGTCTTTTGTCCTGTCTCCCTCCCTTCACCCCCAAGTTGCCAAGTGCTTGCTTCATAAGAGGTCATTTTGACTGTTGGTTTTTCTCTGTAATTATTGTATTGTCTTTACTTTACAATATAAAGAGTTTTGAGGTGACTGTTTGTTGTGATTTCCTCTGTATAAATAAAATTGAATTGAATTGAAAGAAAGAATATAAATTCTGATGTGATTCAAAGAGTGGTGCAACATTTTTTTAATGATATATAAAGGGGCCTAAATATTCCCAGTTGAAGAAGGAAAAATATGAAGAAAAAAACATGGTATGACTCCATGGAAGAAATACAAAGTACATGCTTAGGTTGGAACTGCAATTCAGAATTGAATTTCAAGAGGCTTTTGGGACCCCTTTATATTTTCACAAACTGAAGGATTTTGTTTAAGAAAAGCCTATTGATATAGAATAAAATATAGCCCTTCATGAACCTGTATCTTTCCTTACCAAACAGGAATATGAGTCATTAAGTCTGTGATCCAGAGTGAGGCGCTGGACAAGCTCAAACAGTGAGGCATGGTCAAAGTTACAGGGGTTGGCTGAAATAAACTCATCCATTCCATGCTTCTGGGCTCGATCAGCATCTGTGTACACCAGATTGTCCATCCAATGGGGAAAAAGACAGAGAGAAAAACATAAAAAAGGCAAACGTCAGAGCCAGGTGAAATCAGATGACTGCTGAACTTGACTATGAAGATTAGTTCTAAGATCTGTATGTTATGTTCATGTTATGTATTCATTCAGAATTGGCATATTAATTTTAAATTAAATGAAGGTTCAGGTTCATATATATATGTATATATATATATATATATATATATATATATATATATATATATATATATATATACACACACACACACACGCAAACACACACATACATATATATATATATTTATATATATATATATATATATATATATATATATATATATATATATATATATATATATATATATATATACTATTAAAGATGGACATAGCTGCCATGATGTCACTGACTGTAGTCTCTCAAGCCCCAGTTTGAAGCCTTGAGATGAGCATCTTGTTTGCAGAAAAGTAAATATGACGAGGAGAGGGCGGGTCTGACTGTGAAACTACACACTCGAGACTTTTCTGCTCATCAACTAATGAATGGAAAGTGTCAAGTGTTAGCCAATGATCATGCAGTTTCATACCATAAATAATCCATTTTTGAAACATTAATTTTACAGGTTTTCATTTTTCAACTCATCCATATTTTATGTTGTCTATGAATTTAATACAATTTTGCAAAATAAAAATTGAGAAATTCTACATCATAATTTAAAATTTTAATGAAAAACAGGAATACCACAACACAGATGCACTTTCTCCTGGAATCACCATATTATTAGATGCATCCAAACTTTGAAGAGACAGTTCCTTGGATCAGGCCTGTTCAGAAGAAAACAATATGCTGATTTGTTTTCTTGCATCTGTCCATTGTGTTGTAGTACTGTGGGGCACTACAGCACAATGGACAGACACAAGAATACTGCTAGTCACAGTCACAGTTACCATAATTCTGTATTGTTAATATGGGAATGTGGTATTTTCTGTTTCGTGCATTTTCTGTTTGTTGCACTGACACTGATTGAACCTGACTTGGTGCTAGATGAATTAAATCCATTAAGTAAATGGAAAAAATAAGTTCCTTAAAGAATTTTGAGTTATTTAAAAAAACACAACAAAAACATAGAGCTTTTTTTTAAATATCAAATGATATTCTACTTTGCATCAGTGAACAACATGTTTTCCTTGCTAAAAATGTGGTACAACAAGTGTAATCAGTTCTTTCCACGCATAACTGCACGCCTTTTCATAGATGAGATTAACTTTGATGTTTTTGAATTTAAAGCCGGACACAGTCTGTCTCATCAGTCAAGACAAACCTTTAATCACACTAAGATGGATGTGAATAAAGGTTATAGTGAGCTACACAGCAATCAAGAGATTTGTCAGCCAACGTCCTCTTTACTGCCAATCGAAAGCACCTCAGCTGTCAGTCAACAAACAAAACAAAGAGCAGGATGCTGGGAGCTGATTGTGTTCCCTCAACAAGTCCCCACCCCCACAGCCTCCCCCAAAAATCTAAAAAGGTGACATTGAGGTGCCCCTTTGGTCCATAGCTGGTAGCCTGTCAGGTCTGTTTGATGTGAGTGAGCAAGAATGGAGGCGGGAGGGCTGGACAGTAACATGCAGTGACATTAGTCACTCCCATCCGTCTGGGCTGGAGAAGGACGGCCCTGACAATGATTGATGGCTGCTATTCATTTTTAGATTCAGAGGAGAGGAACTGGGAGGCCGTGGGTGCAATGCTGGTCCTAATCATGCTGGACAGTGCTGGTCAAAATCATTTGGACCTATTTAGCACAAGGCTTGCTGTTTTGTGGACTGATTATGAAATTGTTGAGGTCCTCTGGTACATACCTGATCTCATCACTACAGTACAGAACTAATCATGAACACATCATTTAATGTTGTCACAGCTTCCACTAGCTGCTGTTTGAAGAGTGACTGTAAATTGGAATTGTACTGAACTTTGAAACTTCACCAAGGAAGTGCGGTTATGTCTCATCAAATTCAAATAAATTCATCATCAGTGAGTTATCATACAGTACAGTAGCATTTAGAATCACCTTCCACACCCCCTCATATTTGTTTTACATACTTGCTTTTGTTTTACCCCATCAATCTGTCTTGTATTTTTTTTTAAATTTTGGTGAAAATATAAACATATTTATTAGAAGATACAAACAAATTTATTAGAAAATACAAACATTTTTATTAGAAGAAATACATTTTTTGACAAGAAAAAAACATTCTACTGAGTGTATCCTGTATTCTTTTTTAATGTAATTTGTAAGGAACTTGATTATAACCTGACACATTTACAGTAAGTGACATCATTAAGTGTTGCTGTCATTCGCACACAAAATATCAGAAGGAAACTGTACAGTTAGTCACTGTAATACTTCTTTCAATCTACATTCTCAGTTAAAAGCACAACTTTGTGAAACTCCTTACATGCCACTTTAAAATAGATTCCTAATTTTAAAACTTTCTGTACAGCATTTAAGTCTGGCCAGAAATGCAGTCTAGCTGTGTATATGAACTCTTTCCATAAACTGTTGTGATTTGCTTTATGTACTTCTTTTTACTTATTATAGAACATAAATCTAATAGTTTATGTATTGATGCATATCAAGGAACTGGTGTTGGTCTAACTGGTGTTAGACACATACAGAATCTGTGTCTAATGTAGCTATTAGTACATTTGACATGGATTTGGCATTGCCAGTGCTTTTCTGTATTTGTCTTTTACAAATAATCAGAATAAATGAACATTCCTGGCAGACTGGAACCTTTCTGTGTGATTACAGGCCCCAGATTACCAAAATGAAAGAAAGGTCAGATTATTCTTCATTAGTGAGTCCATTCTGTTATTGTTAAAAATCTTACATTATGTGTTTATTTTTGAAGACAGATTTGATCTTCCTGGAGATGGGTGAAACCACTCACACATAAATCTGTCCAGCTGTTGAAACATTTTTCACAATTTTTCTTAACTGTTCTTTGCTGGAGGGGAGCTGTTGCTGAGATTTTGAGTTTCTAAGCTCTTTTTTTTTTTTTTTTTTTCGTATTCTGGCCATTCATAATGCCATCCATAAATGTTCCCCATTTTTCCCTGCTTTCTCACACTGCAACACTCCTATCTGCTTCGTTCACATTCAGCACTATGCTATATGTTTTACTGTTGTAGTATTGTTGTAGTATTAGGTCCACACTGGGTAGACTGGACTCGTGAGCCAGGTAAAGGCAACCAGTCTAGGACAAGACACTCCAAAATCAAACATGGGTAGAACAGACTCATTAGCTCAGTTAAAGCAACTGTTCTATGCAAGACAACTCAGATGTAAAATCCTGGTCCCTGTGTAATGACCCTTCCACTTTAAAAACCTCACACACAGATTGTTGTGCTTGACTTCTCTTTTTCAAGTCCTGCAGCAATGGTCGAGAGGCAAAGTGACAGTTAGTAGTTACTACTGGGAGTTGTAGTCTCAAATTTGCACCTAGGCAGTCTGGAGACCAGTGGTTGTCCTTCCTTCACACCAGGGCAGTGAAGACATTCAGCAGCAACCTCAGGTGACTGAGCAGCCCACTTTAGGGACAGCACTGCTCACCCTCTTTCAAGGGAGGGGACTAGAAAAGGTGTCCCAAACAAATGCCCGCCCTACCACTTAACTGGCCAGCATGCCGTGGGTGACAGTTAACCCTCCAATGCGGTTGAAAGCCACGACAGAGGAAACTACTCTTTGGCACATGAAATGTGTGCATCCTTATGGACCTCAGAGAAGAACAGTGCTAGCAGGCAGGGCATACATCAAACACCATAACCAAGTGGCTGGCATACTATACATGAACATCTGTACCAAATATGAAATCCCAAGGTCAAAATGGGATACGCCCCCAAGGGTAGTTGAGAATGACTAAGCCAAGAGCCTGTGGGACTTCCAGATACAGACATGTATGTGATGGCTAACCAACTGGACATAGTAGTGGTGGACAAACAGAGGAAGAGAGCCATAGTGATAGACGTTGCAATACCAAGTGATGGCAACATCAAGAACATCAAGAAGAAAGAACATAAGAAGACTGATGGATAACAAGAGCTCAGAGAGGACTTCAAGAGGATGTGGAAGGTGAAGGTAACAGTGGTCCCCATGGTAAGTGGAACACTCGGGGCAGTGACCCCCAAACTGGGAAAGTGGTTCCAGCAGATTCCAGGAACAACTTCCGAGATCTCTGTCTAGAAGAGTGCAGTCCTGGAAACAGCTAAGATACTGCATAGGACCTTCATCAATCATATTTTTAGGGATATTTTATGTTGAATGAACTACATGTGCAGAAACAAGGGAATTACGTAGTAATATGGTCGAACACTGCTGTGATGCAAATGAAAAGACATAATTGTAGGAAAGGACTGTTATCAGTTGGGTTTGTTGTGTATTTTTATATTAAAAAAAATTGTACATTTAATCCATATTTAGTACAATATGATATATCACCCAAAAAAAAAGTAAAAAACCTTATGTAAAACCTTATATATTTAACAGGGCTTTACTTCTGAAACGGTACTACCACATATAAAGTTAATGTACTTACTTACCTCTTAAAAATGTCCAGAAATGCTATGGCAATGATAGCATTGTTTTTTACAGATTGTATCAAGTACAAAGTGACTGGTCAGATGATTTCAGACAAAATCATTTGTATTTAATGGATATGAACCTTGAAAGAATTATGTTCATTCAAATATAACCTTTACTTTTTTAATAATGTCATAATCCATCTGTAATGCAGAATTACTACTTTAGATTTGCAATATTTATCTTTTAAATATTTTAAACACAGACACACACACACACACACACACACACACACACACACATAAATAGCTAACATAAGACCACTTCATCATTTCTTATAATCATTTCATATTTCATTTATTCAAAACTACAAGGAAATATTTGGCCTACAACATTAATTAAATGATATAAATTATAGAATGAGGTTTTGTTTTAAAATGACAACAGGAGGTAAGGATACATTTACCTCCAATTTCCAACATTTAATTATCTTAACAAATCGAACAATTGCCCCTCTTTCAACATTCTTTATGACAGCACTTAAAATTGTGTGCAATTTCTTTGTTTTTTCTGTGTATGCGATTTCTTTTACTCTTAAGGAGCCATACAAACAAAACAAAACAAAAAAAGAACATCTAGCAATTAAACTAAGGGTAGGAGAAAGAAAGGTGGCCGTCCTCTCTCTTTATCCCTCCAGACTGAGTTTTCTCTACTTTTGTTTTTTACAAAGGTTCTTGTCACAATTGTTAGCATGTGTCAAGACCTGCAGCCCATTCAGGTTGCACAGGTAGTCCAGCTCCTCCATATGTGCCATTGTAAC
The DNA here is from genome assembly GCA_024447675.2 of Pterophyllum scalare. Taxonomy (NCBI): domain Eukaryota; kingdom Metazoa; phylum Chordata; class Actinopteri; order Cichliformes; family Cichlidae; genus Pterophyllum; species Pterophyllum scalare. Next base: position 1,549 of record JAMQGT020012920.1, on the reverse strand, counting down.
AAGTTTTGGCGTGTTTCCCAGCAGGTTCAAGAGTGTGGTAGAGCTACAACACGAGATAGGCCATTAGATGAAGAGAGCTGGACAGGGCTGTAGAAAGGCATTATCCCAGCTGTGGTACCAGATGTAATGCAATAATATATGTAACAGAGAATCTTTGAGAGTCCCACAAAATTGCCTCCATTGGGTTATTCATTCATGTTTCTGTCAGAAACAGAATCAGAATCAGAAATACTTTATTATCCCAAGGGAAATTTCTGTTGTTACACTGCAACCGTCTCATTTAAATGAATAAAACCAAAACAAAATAAAATACACTAAAGGTATAAAAAATATAAAAACTAAAGAGATAATTTGGCTATATACACATCTAAGTCTTGTGAGTGCAGTGGCTGTGACAGTAAATATAAATCTGGAGTATACTGAAGTATTTATATATGTTTTGTATATGATGTTGTTATATATATGTACAATGTATATGGACAGTCTTTTTTTTATGTACAATTGTATGCAAACAGACTCTGTGAGAGTGTAGAGTGTAGTGTAGACATGCAAAGAGGTTAGGTCAAAAGGTAACTCTAAATTATTAGATTTATGTGAGATTTGCAACCTGCATATAGGCCTCGATGTATATATATATATATATATATATATATATATATATATATATATATATATATATATATATATATATATATATATATATAACCTTTTAGAGCTTTCACAGATACATCACAGCTAGTGTAATTTTTGAACATCCCCAGCCTACCTTTTCACAATATCCTTTGACACCAACAAGTCATTTAAATCTGCCTAATCCAAAAAAGCATGTGTACTGATGAGCACTAACTATCCTGTGCATGTAGCTAAAATGGTAAAACAGCTAAAACTGCCTCAGTTAGTTCTTATATAGCACTTTTCTACTGTATCTGAGCACTCAAAGCACTTTTACAACACATTTACATTCACCCATTCATACAAGCACTTCCATGTGTAGCTAAGTTAAATGTTTTTATTGTCTAACATTCACACACCAATGCTTGCGTCAGAAAGCAACTTGGGGCTCAGTATCTTACCTAAGGATACTTTGGCACACAGCCCGTAGCAGCCAGGAATCAAACCACCAACCTTCCAATTAATAGGTGACATGCTCTACCAGCATCCACTGTTGTCCCTTTTCCTTCCTTGATATTAGCTATTGCTGCTTCTACAACAACAGTTTTAGTGTTTTTGCATCCATGGTGCTTGTCTGAAAGTAAACATTTACACTGGTTGCTCTTGTAATGTCTGTTTGTCCTCCTTCACCTAGTTCAAACTATAAATAAACCATTTCCTTCCCCAAAATTTGCCCTTGGTGCTGGTTATTTAATCGTCCCCACATTGTGTTCCAAAATGTTAAAATTCCACTCTGACTCCTTGTAAATGTTCTAGAGTCCACAATACCCTGTCATGTTTCATTCTTGTATCGTGGCAGATTTGAAAGCTAGCTGCTGCTCTTGTTGCACCACAGACAGCAATACGTAATGAGTCGAAGTAGGTGTAGGCTACATAA